>OZ010788.1:191315677-191392158 GCA_963932465.1 Maratus speciosus
GCAGAACAGTTAAGAACTGCCTTAATGTTTTTGGTAATTTTCGTTCAAGATGTGTTTATTTCAAGCATTCAAACAGTAACGCCAACTTTTGAAAAATATTGAGTGGGCTCAAAAAAGTTTGAGTAAAATAACACATAATTTTTTTTCTCCCAGTGCGTGTGTCTGAAGAGATGGGTTAAGGAGTAGCGAGTGACCAACGATGATAATTCGAAGTCAAATTATGGTTTTTCTAAGAAAATATAAAATTATTATAATTTAATTACAATTTAATAAATAATTTACTAAACTATATTATTGCAAGTTCTTCCTTTTAAGTGCCATTAATATTTATTTTAAGTACACTGTAAAAAAAACAAAAAAAAAAACGACATTTTTACAGTACAAAGTACTGTTCATCTCGCGCACAAACTCGGTCACAGTGAATGTGCTGTATCTTTCTTTGGTTTCCTGGCTATATAAACAGGGAAAATACAGTAGTTGCTTAAAATTGCCAGCGCATTGTGCTGTTAATTTTACGCAACTAGTGTATTTTCCATGTTTATATATTCAGGAAACCAAAGAAAGATACAGCACATTCACTGTGATCGAGTTTGTTCGGGCAAATTTACAGTGGTTTTTTTTACAGTGTACATAAAAAATGCTAACTATTGAGAATGCAAAAAACTAAATATCAAGAAAAACTGAATGTCATTTTAGTTACCGTATTTTATGGAAGAAACACCGTACCCGTCGTAAGCGCTGCACTCTTCAAAATTGCTCTGAATAAGCTTTAAAATATCGTAATCGCCGCACCTATGAGAACGCTACTTTTGTCGACAGTGTCTTATTGATCTAACTTTAATCAAAGTTTTTTGAACAGTGTAATGTGCCTCATTTGTAATAACTTAAGATTCTAAAATTTTATTTAAAACATTTAAATCAGGTTTTAAATATGTATATGTAATTTTTAAATTAAGGAGACGTCAATTGGTATATCCAGAGCACGGGACGCGGACCTCTCTCTTTAGGCGCTCCACATTTTTTTAAGCTGTCGGTACAATTTAGCACGTTTTTTACGTCGTATCCACTTCAGTCCTTTCTTTATTAACACTTTCCAACAAAGTTGAAAAGTGTTTATGACTTCGGTTTGTCTGTCCGCCTGTCCGCGCTCTAACTCCCGTAAATATACTAGGATTGCCCTGAAATTGTTGGATGTTAGTGAACTCTACCATAGCACGTTTTCTATTTCAAATGAAGTTTGTAGCATGTTTAGTTCATTTACAGGGTCAAAAGTTTTCCGTTACATTAGAGCCTATGGGAAGAAATCGTTTAAAAAGATTTTTAATGATGTTACACGCGTCCAAAAATAAAAAAATTGATATGCATTTATTAAGTGCATTAAATCATGCATTCTGTATAATATGCGGTGCAAAGAATAGTTATTATTCTTTTACAGGGCCACACAAAAGAATTCCGTTACATTATGGCATAGGGAGGAAGGGGAGAATTGTTTGCGGTTTACTTTAATTATGTTAAACTATTTCACATATAATGAAATTTATATACATCGCTGAGGTTTACTATAAGTTATTTCATGTATATTACGAAGTGCATAGCGTTTACAGGGATACACAAAAGTTTTCAAATAGTGTATGAAGATAGCATATTGTATCAGAATTACTATGTACATCAGCGGTGATTGCTGGAAATGTATTTTTAATTAGGATATGCGCTTTTATGTTTCACTATATTTATGCATACTATATGGTGTGTATAAATGCTATAATTCATATACAGGGCTACACAAAATAATTTCTAAGGGTTACTGGGTATGAGTGCAAATTGGTTAAAGGTGGTTTTTAAATGAGTTATGCATTTTTATGCTGAACTGCATTTAGTTTATTAAAAAAAGTTTGTAGAATATAGATAAAATGATATACAGGGTCACGCAAAGAATTGGATACATATCGTCTATGGATGATAATTTCTGGAAATGTGGTTTCAGTAGTTTTAAGAGTGTTTTAGTTTGAATTAAATTTTAGCTAAATAGTAGCGTGTAATAAAGGTACTAGGTAAACTACAGGGCTGTACAAAAGTATTAAAGTATTTTTTCAATTAACTGTATAAAATGCTGAAAGAGAAATTTCAACCTGTTATACGTTTTCTGGCTAAACTAATTTTTCCCATTATATAGTATATATATCAACATACAGATCGAATACAGGGCTGTTCAAAAGAATTGGAATACATATTTGGCTATGGGCGGTAACTACTGAAATCAGATTTTTAAATGTTTACTTAGTTATCTTATTTACCTTATTTCCGTAAGTAACGAAGTTTCGTTAAAGCTTCCAGGGAGTGTTGGAAAGTGTTTCATAATCTATGCTGTACGCATGATTTTTCTTACTTCTTTTCAATTCGTACTTCTCAAAATCTGAGTCGTCAATATCTGAGTGGAAGAGTTATAAATTTTCTTTGTCCACCTGTATGGTTCGGTATCGTCATCGGAAATGTCACAGTTTTTATTATCAGGCATAGTCAGAAAGCTTCGCATTGTTCAGCAGGTGACTTGAGAATTTTTACTTTATCCCAATTTTACGCGCACGAAAAAAAAAAAAAAAAAAATCATTAAACGCCGCACATGGTGTAAACGCCGCATTTGGCAAAAAAAATTAACTTTCAAGCTTGTAAACGCCGCGGTGTTTCTTCCATAAAATACAGTACCTTCATCGATCGATCAAGACATTAAAAAGTGACGATGAAATATGCAGGAAATTTATTTTTGAGATAAGTTTATTTTTACATCCGCTGAAGGGATTTTCAGTGTTCCTGTAAGTCTGATTGATGTCCTTACTATTTTTCAAACAAAATTATTTTGAGAACTTCCATAAAACCAAATTTTATTTCAGCAAATAAATAAATAACGAAATAAATAAATGGAAAGTGAGTGGGCGGAGAGATAAAATTATTAGGTGGGCTCGCGCCTCCAGGCCCATATAAGTTTGCGCCTATGTATTCAAGTGCATTTTTATTCCAGTTTTCACATCATAAAAGAAAAAAAAATAATAATGAATGTATAGGCAATATTTACTTACATGGTATTTTGGAATTCTTTAATTTGTATAATAAATTACGGTAAACATAGCTAAACGCGTGTACAATGTTTTTAAAAGCCAATAAAATTTCATATCTCTAAACTCACTGAGATGCCACGAGAACAGTGTTCACTATTTTAACATTTAATATGTGTGTAATATATATATATATATTAATATATACACACACATTAAATAAAGTATAAATATATTAAATGTGGATAATTCGACGATGTATATTAAGGAATTTTAAATTAACTATAGATCTTGTTTATGTCAATAAAAGGAATTTTTGCTTTATTGTTTTATTTGCGCAAAATATTTTTCCTGATGTAGTTTTGAATTAATTTCATGTTTAAATTTTTTTCTGGTATAATTTACTTATAATTTACAACATTACCATAGAAGGCGTCTGATAAGTCCGCCTATATTATACAAGTAAACTGAAATTCAAGAGGATTGTGAAATTTATAATTATTTAAAGTTATCTAAACTTCCGTCTTCATCCAATGTAAATAAGTAAATCAATAAAAAATATTACTATAATATCAGCATTAAATAGGTAATAATAAATAGTTAATTATTTTAATTGACGATATTGCATTTAAGAAATATAATTCTGATAATTGAAGACAAGTATTTTTGCAGTGTGAAATTTTATGTTTAAAATTGCGTTGTCAGAAAGCATGTATCAGACAAGAGTATATAATTAATAAAAATATTTTAAATTACTTTAAAAATGTATAAAAAATAAGCACGTCAAGCATTGATATTATAGAAATTGGATTGGGTAATTTACTTTCTTTCATGTTGCAAAATTATTTGGAACCACGTACGCTCTTGATTATTTCCAGAAATTTGAAAATTTGTTTTCGTCATGTATAAATTTGGTACTACTTAGTATTCCGTCGACCATGCGCGCGGTGCTGCGTGAACTAAATTGCGCAATTCCACTTAACCACTCACACGTTTACATTTGCCCTCCCATCTCCCCTCCGAACTTTCCTTATAAGGTTTACTTTAAGTTTTTTGAGTCGCTAAATCCGAATTTTTAACTTCCCCCCAAAAATTTCCCCCTCAGAAACCCCCTAAACAGTTGTTTTTAACTTAAATTTCTTATTGTTTTAGGGGAAAAGCATTACGAAATTCAGAAACTAGACAAAATTTGCAACAAATAGGATACATGGCATTATGACGCAGGATGAACGGGGAGGGGGAGGGCTGCCTCTAAACATGCACTGCGGCGCTACGTGCACTAAGTTATGAAGTCCAGGCAATGGGGGATTTTACCTGGAAAAATTAATACTAGTTCTGGATTTCGACTCACTTTATGTTTTTTGGGTCGCTGTATCCGAATTTGTGATTTCCCACCAAAATTTAACTCGGCAACCCCCCCAAAAATTGATTTTTTGAAAAAATTTGGTTTTTGAGAAAAGCGCGCGGGGAATGTTCCGAGGCAGTCCCCTCTCTCCCCATTTATCCTACATCATAATGTCATATATCCTACTTGTTGCAAATTTTGTCTAGTTTCTGAATTTCGTAATGCTTTCCCCCCTAAAACAAAAAGAAATTTAAGTTAATAACAATTATTTTAGGGGGGGGGGTTCGGGGGGGGGAAATTTGGGGGTAAGTTAAAAATTCGGATTCAGCGACCCAAAAAACTTAAAGTAAACCTTATAAGGAAAGTTTGGAGGGGAGATGGGAGGGCGAATGTAAACGTCTGAGTGGTTAAGTGGAATTGCGCAATTTAGTCTACGCAGCACCGCGCGCATGTTCCGAGGCAGATCCCCCCTTCCCCTTCATCCTAAGTCATAATGTCATATATCTAATTTGTTGAAAATTTTGTCTACTTTCTGAATTTTTAGATACTTTTTTCCTAAAACAATAAAAAAATTGATTTTTTTTAATAAAAACCTTTTTTTTTTTTGGGGGGGGGTGTTACCAAAATTTTGGGAGGTTGCCGTGGGAAATGTTGGTGGGAAGTTACAAATTTTGGTTCAGCGACTCAAAAAACATAAAGTAAGCCGATTTCCAGAACTACCATTAATTTTGCTAGGTAAAATTCCCTATTGCCTGGACTATTTGTATTTGGGCGAATTCGAATCTCTGGTTATCTCCAGGCTATGGATTCTAGTAAATCACTTTGCTGTGACATTTTTAAATCACTTGTTCCTAAACAACTTTAAAATTTGCATTTTACGAACCAGACAGTTAAAAAAGGGAAGCTTGCTTCAAATCGCGATTTGAGCGCTTATAATTTTTTTTTCTTCTGGTATTTGATGTCATTGATGTTAATTTGCGTATGGTGCTTTCTTCTTCTGCTTTATGCTGCACTTTAGAGTATAATTGTTTCTTTGTACACTAGTTATCAGTACACTAACTTGCATAATTTTGTAAACACCATGTGCTCAACTATTTTTTTGAGCAGTATAATTTAACACTTAATGAGAGCTCGATTTATTTAAGCGGAGGATGCAGGAAGGATATCTTCTTTGGTAGGTTGAATATTTGGGCAGACACATATTATTTTTCTAAAGATTCTAGCCGTAATCTTTTATTTGTCTTTATTATTTATCATTTCAAGCTGTTTAACTTCAGGGCGGGGGGGAAGTTTAAAATTTCCAATCATTATTAAAGTTAGAGCGACAAATATACCACTAACTAATTTCCGATAAACTAAGCGTTATTATTTAAACGTGTTTTTATTTGAAATTGACATTTTCACCTGGCCGCTTGGACTGCTCGAGAACCTTTAAATTTTAGTGTAAACATTCATAATTGAATCCTCTATAGAGCTACTTAGAGCTTTTTGGATGGTTTCATTTTTCGATTTTTCATCGGCATTTTGAGACTATTTTTATGGAACCAATTTTTTTTTTCTTCTTAACTCTACCATTTTTACAATTATTAAATTTGAGGGAAATTCCTATGCTACGCCATAGCATAGCCAATTCACTAAAGATTAATTGCATTAACATTTGCTTGGTGCAAGCTACATTTGCTTGATCGGCTGACACTGCATTGTCAGAGCAACAACCCCCTATAGACATGACTATAGGGGGTGTTGGCCAGGACACCCTTTTTCATTGTCGAATACAGAGAGTGGCCCGGGGGCACTATGCCTCTACGGAGTAGTTGGGCTTTTATGCTTTAACGGTCTAGGAGTGCAATTTCCCACTCCCCAATGCCTCCTGATGGAGAAATCCCTCCCGCATATAAATGACTGAAATCAACACCGTCCTCGTTTGCATGGATGCCGAGGACGAAGAATGAGGGTTTCTTTTTTTTTTCAATGAAAAAAAATATGAAACTCTCCAAAAATCAAACATAGCATATAATAATATATTGCAAAATCTCCATCAACTTACAATGTTATTGAAACCCACAAAAATTCTTAAACTACGTACCGTATTTTATGGAAGAAACGCCGCACCCGTCATAAACGCCGTACCCCTCAAATTGACCTGAATAAACTTAAAAATATCGTAATCGCCGCACCCATTGTAAACGCCGCATCCGTCGGAACGCTACTTTAATCGACAGCCTCACATTGACCAAACTTTAATTAAAGTTTTCTGAGCAGTATAGGATACCTCGTTTTTAATATCTTAAGATGTCTGAAGTTTTATTTAAAATATTTAAATCCGATTTTAAATATTTTTATGAATTTTTAAATTAAGGAAACTCGGTTAGTATTTAAAAAAAATCGTAAACGCCGCACTTGGAAAAAAATTAACTTTTAAACTCGTAAACGCCGCGTCGTTTCTTCCATAAAATACGGTAATTAAGTGTTTCTGTTACTTTTTTGCATTAGTAGTTTATCCTTCAGAAATAATCAAAGATAATTTAATTAATGGTCTTTAATCATTTTTGGTGCAGACTTAAGATTTTTGATACAATAGCATGTCGCGACCCAACCAGTAGAGAGAATCTGTGTCATTAAGCTGAACTGAAGCATAAGTAGAGAATTTTTCGTGATTCTCTTCAGGTTGCTGAAATATTCTTGTATTGTTATACACAAAAATTTTGTTCGTTGAGAACAAAAGATGCTAGAATGAGAACTAGAAATGCGGAAGTAATTAGAAAATATGCTTCTATTTCTTCAGAATATTTCTTTTCATACAGAAAAAAAAGAGAAGTTGCTTCCGCTTGCTAAAAGGATTAATATAAAAAGTAGTATTACTGACTAAACTAAGCTGTAGGAGAAGGAAATTAAAATCCTCAGTGAATCATTAAACTACCTTAAGGCTCCGCTGTACTGAAACTCCCCGATCACGAAATACCATGTTAGCCTATGGGAAAACTTTAAAGCGCGATTACTCATTACCTAATAAAATTATTAAAATTCCGTTTTCACCATCAAAGTAGACGTCAGATGCCGATGATGTGCGTTTTTAAAAATTATCTCCGTAAATTTTAAGTAAATAAAAAATCCCTATAAACTTTGAAATTTCCATTTGATTAACTTTTATAATCTTCTTAAAAATACTTAAAATTTACGTAGACAATTTTTAAAAACGCACATCATCGGCATTTGACGCCTACGTTTTGATGGTGAAAACAGTATTTTCATAATTTATATTGGGTAATGAGTAATCGCGCTTCAAAATTTTCCCATAGGTTAACATGTGATTTCGCGACCGAGAAGTTTCAGTGCAGCGGCTCCTTAAGGGGTCTGGTCACTCAGCTTCCGATTTCCCCCCACTAATGTAAAGTCTATGGGCATTTTATGCATTCGTATATATGAAATACCTCCTCGGGAAATTAATATTTTTAACTTCCATTGTTTGTGTACACTTCCTAAAAAATGTCTCTCTTTTTCTTACAAGGGAACCACTTTTGGTGTTGCTCGCACCTAGCATCGAGACCTGGTGCGTTTTGTAGCCCTATACATAAAAGTTAGAGAACCGATAAAATTTCTCTGTTAAAATCATATTTTATATACTTTTTATACTTTTAATTTTTTATTATTACATTTTTATTTGTTTATTTCACGCCAAAAATGAGTTAATTCGCCAAATATGGCGCTACAATTTTTCCGACCGCTTTATCCAAAGAGTAAATATCCAGTACATATTACTAGTATACAGATTGCGATTAAAAAAAAAAAATAATTGATAGCATAAGAAACAAATATATTATGTTCTTATTTCTTTTTCTATGCAGACGATAAATATATAAGTAATAAATATAATTCTATAAACTATTCTTTAGTGAAATAGAAAATAAGCAAACAATTTTCTTTTGAAATCGAATGGAATAAAGTTTCGAATGTTTAAAATGAAATGTTGCTGTTTTAAATGGTCCTTTGGTAAAAGTAATAATAAATTAAATTAATATTTTTACGCAATTTAGAAAAATTACTGTTGCTAAATATGTCGGACATTGCAATTTCTAGCCATTACAAATTCAGCTATGACATTTGGCTAGGGTTACCGTAAAGCTCTACTTTTGAAAATAAACGCCAACTGTTTCCCCGCCAAAAATATGAATATAATGTTGCAATTTTTCAAAATCAAATTCGTGAGTTTCTGAAAAAATATTTTATACTTATTATTAACTAATTTTTATTTTTAAATGCTTTTCTTTAAAAAAAATTCAATGTTAATAGTCCGATAAGTGTTCTGGAAAATTGCATTTTCAGTAAGTTATGCTGCTGTAAAATCAAGAAATATTATTTTAACAGAAAAATTTTACCGATTCTCAAACTTCGTAATATAGGGCTTTAAAATGCACCAGGTCTCAATACTAGGTGCGAGCAACACCAAAAGTGGTTCCCTTGTTAGTTCTCAAAATATTTCTAAAGTATAGACTTAATTTTATAGAAAGTATTAAAACCTTACTCACAGTTTGCCCGCTTTTAACACATAAAATATTAAATTCAGCATAGATTTTAGAAATATTTTGAAAACTAAGGAAAAAAGAGACATCCTTTAAGAAGAGTACACAGAAAGCAGATCTTAAAAATATGAATTTCCCGAGACGACATTTTAAATATATGAATGCATCAAAAGTCCATAGACTTAACATTACGGAAGAGAATTCCAAAGCTGAGTGACCAGCCACCTTAACCCTTTCAGGGGCAGAAGAATTCTGTTCGTAAAATTATGAAATAATTGACTGACACCAGAATATTCAAACGAATTTCTTACAAAATAAAAACCCGCTAATTTGCACTTTCATTACAAAAATAAAATTTTATTAAAATATTCTTGGTGGCATTTGTCAGTTTTGTAATTGAATTTAGGAGGTTAGACCGTCTAGCCACCGCCCTTGAAAGGGTTAAACCGCAAATGCGCTGATTTAGAAACTCTGACTGTTAATTATGAAGACAATAAAGTCTTTTTAATTTATGTAATTACCTGGTTGTTCTTAATATCAGTTTAATTTTGTTTTAACTGGATAAATGTTAATATTCAAGTTTACTTTAAAAAAAAAAATAAAATGCTTGCGCTACGTTGTTAAAAATATGTGTTAACCATTTCACCAAATTGTTTTTAATGGCAAAGATTACAGATAAATTGAATATATTTTTGGACTGAATATATTATTTTAATATATTCTTAGTTTGATTAAAACTGGCTGCAACTTAAAGAATGGAAATTTTACTATAGTTCAATCTAACTTCGAAAGTCTCTGTGAAGCACAAGTAAAATGATGTAACTGAGCTCCTAATTTTTCATTATTTTGGTGCAAATAAATTGGCTAAAAAAAAAAAAAAAAAAAAGGTGAAATGTTAAACCTTATTTTTTATATTACAGAAAGAAAATTTAAAACTGAAAATGTATAATTCAAAGAATATTGGTCAGTTAATTGAATTTGTGAAACATTTTTATAGTCCTTAAATTAGTTTAAATTATTAATTCTTTATTTTAGATTAAATTTGTTGATAAGCTCTTCCCGAATGCTGGCTCTTTGCCTACTTCGGAGTTAGATAATTCCTGTGAAATATATAATTTACAGCTAGAAAAATCAGTGATTAAAAGGACTTGAACATCGAAAAATCCCGTTTTAAGGCTGCTCTCGAATACAAAGTAGTTACTTTTTGATGTATTCACGATGCCATTTTCAATATAGTAAAATTTGTGGAAAAGGATTCTCAAAGATCCAGAAAAATGTTCCTTTTTTAGACACGTTTTCGTCTTAGCAGGTAAAACTGTATGGTATTCCTTCGGACATAAGTGATATTGTTCCGGATTCCACAGGATTCATTTATAAACACTAGGCAGGATCTGTTTTCATAGATTTTACTATATTAGGTGCATTAAATTAGCAGTTATTCTTATTCAGAAACTATGCAATGAAACAGCTTTTTCAATAACGCAGAAGGACCTTCTAGAAAATGCTTGTCAAAAATGGCATTTTGAGCTAAATTTACAGATGCGATAGTCCGAGAAAGATGTTCATGAGACAGAAATGTTTATGACTCAAGATTTACTGCATCTATCGAAAAATATAATGATAATAAAGTCAAAATTCAATTCGATTCGAAATCATTTCATTAATTATGTCTGCCATTTGCATGTTTTTACGTTTAAAAATGAGTCCGTGAATATGTCAAACTTTGGCAGGGGATTTTTTTTTTTTTTTTTTTTTTTTTTTTATTTATTTATTTATTTTTTTTTGAGAATCGTCCTAAATACTTTTTTCTTTCTGTCCTTTAAAGTTTTTATCACCAAATTAAATATAAACGTTTGTAAAGTGCTTCAACCGTAAGAACAGTTTCTTGCGATGTTTAAAATAATTCAAAATGACATGGGAGATTTGAAAAGCCACATTTAGAATGCAGTTAGAGCCAAAAATTATTAGCGTTACGTTGAGAAGAGACAGGTTGACAACTAGGATGGAAGTCAGTTTGCGGTTCACCTTTGTTTATTAAGAGAAAGACATTCACCTTCTCTCTTACCGCGAACTTCTGCATATGTATAACCCATTGAATCGTCAAGTTTTATGTATGAAAATTATTTAAAAGATAAATGAAAAACTGTGTTTCCTAGTAACATCGTGTGCGATCAAAATCCGGAACGAATGCGTTGATGAGTGTGACATCGGGCATGTAGTGATGCCAAAAGATGTATTTAAAATGAGATTTGTGGTTGTAAATAAAGACCTTCACGAGTCTGAGTTTGGCAGGGAGCCTGTAAACGATTTTTACAATCTTTAATTAATTATTTTTTATTATGATAGTAGAATTATTGAAAAATTGAGGACATGTTACTTAGAGTATTGATATTATTTCTAACGTTGATATCTATTATTACAATAATGGATTACTGAAAATACTCCATTATCACGTTCGAAAATACTGATTTGAATTTATGCTGTGGTCTAGGGATAAAGTGTCAATGTCTATTGAAGATCACCGATTTTGTGCATATTAACCCTTTATCTACTGACGGTACTTATAAGTACCATTAAAATAACTTGTTATAAAATTCATTTAATACGTCGATTAGTTGTAATACAGTTTAGAATGAGTTATAGATACATTACTTTATCGTGTTCCAAAAGCATTATGGGTTACACAAAACAAAAATATTTTTTAAAGGATGGTTTCTTTTGCCTTTGTGAATTGTTTCAGTTTTCTTGGCGTTGGGGGAGTATGGGGGTGGGGGGGGGATTTTTCAATTCGGAAATATTTTGATATTTCTAGTGTAAGAACGTTACATTTGTATATTTCCTAATTCTACAAAATACGAAGAAAAATATTTGAAATAAAAGATTTGAGTGGGGTTATAAATAGTGCACAGAATCCCTATAAATTCAAATTTAAAAAATCCTTCTAAATCCTTCAATTCTTCTAAAATCCTCCTAAAATTTATTAAATGATTATATAAATTTTCTAATGTAGTTTAAACAATTCACGAAAAATGCTTTAGAAGATAAAATTTTCAGGAATTCCTAATCCAGTACATAAAGGATTAATGGCCCAGAAGGGCAATTCTCCTCCGTGGAATTTTGCAAAGTTGCAGAAGCTCCTCCTGAAGGAAAAGGCCTAAAATATACCTTCAACTCATGTCTTTCAAATCCTACTGTTAGTTCCTGTTGTTGTAAATTTGTCAGGAATGCTGGTTTCTAGAGGTCTGCAGAGGCTGGAAATTTCAGGCCCGGCTCGGTACAAAAAGCTAAAAGTTTGGCTCGAGCTCGCCCCGACACGTGCGAACTTTTATGCACCCGTACTCAATTTCTGCAAAAGAATTCAGATATTCTTAAATAACTATTATTCTTCAATTCATTTCAAAGAATTATACATATGTTTCTATTCAAAAATTCAAATTAGAATTTTTTTTACATATTTATGTCTTCAAGTCATTGAGTATTGTTTAACAATATTAATGATCACTCGGACAATTACATACTAATAGATATTCACAAAAAAGCAGCGTAGTTTTAAAATTATATAAAATATGCTTTAAAAAATTCGTATTCTTATACATTCGTATATTATCGTATATATATTTGAATTTTTGCTTTTCTGCAGATTTCTTACTTAAATATATATATATATATATATATATATATATATATATATATATATCTGAATCCCATCTCACCGCCAAAATTTTCTATCCCTTTCTACTCTCTCCATCAGCAAATAAAGTTTAAAATCTTCCAAACTCTTTAACTTTCTTTGCTCTGTGTGTTAACGTATTTGACAATAAATAAATCATATAATCCGTACCGGCAGAAAAAGTCGTTTCTCTTTTGCTACCATTCGTACCGATAACATAAATTTTAGTCTTTAAAACCTTTCGATTTTAAATTTTTTTAATCTTATTTGTTACCCTGTAATGATTGTAAATAAATAATCAGTCATTTAAATTATTCTCACACTAAAAATTTTGATTTTGTCCCTTTGTTACTTTCCCCACCCCCGATTTCACAAAGTATAAAGTCTTTAAAACTCTTTACTCTTTTACATTTTCTGCTCTTTTATTACTTTGATGTAATAATAAGTAAATACATATCTAAATCCTTCCCCAGAAATTTACGCTTCCCCGATTGTCCTCCCCTATCCCCGCAATTAAGTTAAAAATGTTTTTATTTTATTTTTTTAACTTCCTTCTGCTTTTTTTATTTCTACCAACAATAATGAATAATCAGTCATCAAAATATAACGATTTTTATTAGCTTCTTTGTCAAAAAAAAAAAAAAAAAAAAAAAAAAAAAAAAAAAATCTTAAGAAAAGTTAAGGTCTCATAAAAATACATCTAAGAATGACAATTTTATAATTTACGTAATTTTTTATACAGTTTGATTATTCAATTTTATAAAAGAATACTTGTATCTTGCACGATTAAAATTAAGCTTTTAATGGAGCTCTCGATAATCTAAGGTGGTTATTGTCTCAATTATTTCGAATAAATGATGGAGTTTCATAAAGCAGAATATATGTTGATGTTCCCTCAATAAGCTTTAATCTTTGGCAAAAAATAAAATAATCTGTTAACGTAAGATGAATGTTGCGATTCGGTAGCAGTACTATTTGTATTAGAAACATGTTTTCCTCCTTGGTTTATTTTTTCCCCGTCTTAATGTGAAATTCCGACTAAATCGCTGTTTCACAGCTGTTGGATCAAAGTGGGGCGATGAGTGATTTTTGAAAAAAGTCCTTTGACAATGAGGCGTGTGAAGTGCGTATAAATATAACATCTACGCAGACTTTTATCTTTAACATATTGGTTGAAATAAAGAAACAATTTAAGGGGTTTCATCCCCCCCTCCCCTTCGAAAATATGAATTCTTTTAGAACCTTAAAACTGTTTCAAACTCTTAATGGTATAACACAATTAACGAATCAATCTATCTTTTATTTATTGTTTTATTTATTGTATTATAATAAATTCATTTTTGTTTTTCCTTTAATATAGGAATAAAAGTACGCCATATGTGCCATATGCGCTTTAAATTTCCCAAACAATTTTTGCGGTATTTCAGAATCATTAACTTTCAATAAATAAATAATAAAAGATTAGAAAAAAAATATTTTGTGTGTGTGTGTGTCCAAAACTGTTTTCCTTTTGCATCTTTCTTTCTCTTTCATTTTTCTCATTAAGTTGCATTTTATCTTACGATGATGAATTATCTATAGTACCATAGTTACAGAATTAATTCCAAAACCCATTGCAATTGCTATTAAAATTCTAAGTTAATTTAAGACTGTGGCAAACCACGCTGTGAATGCATATACTTTAACACGACAAAAGAGCCTTTTGATTAGTTTAAAACTTTCCGTAGCTTTAAAGAGTTTCCTTTATGCTCGATTTGAGAAGGTTTATAAATGCAAATTAAAAAATCCATGCTTCAAAAGTATAAACTTAATTTGTCCTTTTCCATCTAAATCCTCCCAGAAGAGTTTTATAATTTATTTTCTTTCTCACTTAGTCGTTTCATCTGAATGTTTTCCTAGAAGGAATTTATCTCTCCGGAAGATGAAACAAGAAAATTCTATCTGACTCGAAACTTAAAATTGAGACATTGTTATCAGCTGAACGTTTTGTTTCAAGATAAAGCTAAACATTCAAGACAATTCCCGTCTGAAACTTTAATTATCATATGTGACATTTCGCGACCTTTCGTTTACGTAGTTCAACCTTCCGTATCTTTCACACGGTTTTGTCTCTGAATAATTTATTTATGAAAGGAAATAAAGAGTTTAACAGAGTTATAAGCTTTATGAGAATAGCAAAACTGTTTAGAGAAGTTTTCATGTACAATTGTATTAAAAAGGCAGAGATTTAGAATTAGTAAGTATTAAATTAAAGAGTACTAAGAAATAGATTTCGAAAAAAAACAAAAAAAAACTTCTTTTGAGGAACGTCTATTTACTTATTTTTATTCGAAATTGCGAAATTTCAGTATAGAGATTATTATTTTTGATTATTTTTTTCATTCCACATTTACCTTTAATGCAAGTTTTCCCTGTTCTGTCATGGAAGAAAGAACGAAAGAAAAGAAACTGTCAAATATGTAATAAATATTGATTTTTGAACTGCAATTTTTGAACGCTATTCAATTTTACTGTTATTTTTTGACCAATTAAACAAAAAATCAGCAATAAACACGTGCAGTTACTGAAATTTTTGTTTACACTAGGGGGCTCGGTTCCATACGAGCTATGCTCGCCAACTCCCGTTCAGACACCGCAGTCTCTAAAAGCACGCTAATTTGATCGGCTTTAAAAAGATTTTGGAAGATTGATTTATAATTTTTAAAAAACAGTGGCGATCTCCTTATAAACGGGTTTCCATTCATTTCTCTTTGATTTGGGAATTTTAAGGAAAAATCAGCTGCTGTTAAAAGATACAATGGCTGTTTTCGTCTTTGATTAAATAAAATCAGTTAAACATTTCAAAATAAGCTAATATAAAATGAATTAAGTAAACAGAGTCTTTGCCTTCCGGTATTTTTTAACAAAGCGAAAAAAAAAGTTTTTTTAAATAAGACATTTTAAATGTATCGTTTTTAATCTGACGTAATTTTCACCAAACTTTTCTTTCCCTTTTTAATAATCACGTTTAAATACTTTTGTTAGAAATGAAATATTATTTGCGCTGTCCTAACAAAAATAGTTGAAAAGATCATCCAAAAATATCAAAAATGTCTCGCGCATTTTTAAAATTTAAACTGTTTGGCAATATTATTTTTTGTTCGCTTTACGTAATAAGTGTAATGTGACGTGAATGTGACGTAATTTCTCCTATTTAAGACTTCTAACGCATGTTAATGAATTTATTATTTTACAATATCCTTTCTCTTTTAAAATTCACGAGTAAATATAGTTTTATGAAGTAATTTTCAATAAGTTGTTGCTTTTTATACGTAATTATTTAATTCTAATTTGAAAGTTTTTTTTCTGTTTACAATAGACAGGTGTAAATAAATTTTTAATTTGAAGCAAACATTATTGTTTGCGCTGTTTATGCAGTTGCAACATTTTAAATTAATACCTTTTCTAAAATAAGTAAAAAATATCTCTCGAAATGCTGAAAAATTTGAATTTAAAATAGAAATAAAACCTCAAAAAATGAGCCGAATTAAAAAAATAAATGCAGTCTGCACACCGGGTAATTCTAACGTATAAAATGATCTAAAAATGAAATAATTCCCATGTATAGTTTTTGCTCCTATAAAAGTTTTTTAATGGAACGATTTTGTCCAAATTTAACATTAAATATCTCCTAAAATTATTCTTCGATTTGGAAACTGTCTGAATCAGCGTGTTTATCAAACATTTCAGCATAGCACTGCCGATTTTCATATTTTTGTATGCAATATTTTTCTTAATATCAACGGAGAAAGACCTCCGGTTACAAAAAATTCAAAACCGGCGGGGGCGGTGACAGCGTAAGTTACTTTTTTTTTTAGAATAGAGAGCTATTTAGTACAGAATAATGGAAGGAGGAAGGATCTAGAATTCAATTTTGTTACCGGTCCCCACAGCACCCTAGCAGGCCACCGACCAACAGGATGAATTTTGAATCGCCAATAATGTGCCCCGAGCAATTTTAAGACGACCTTGGAAGGCGAAATAAACTACATTATGCTTTATATACTTTATATGCAATGTATTAAATGTAAGAGTGCTAAGATATAGATTATGTTTTTTGAGGAACGTCTATTTCACTATTTTTATTTGAATTTATGAATTTCCGGTTAAGGACAGTGCAGATTTTCTCAGCTCTGTCATGGAAGAAAGAACGAAGGAGAATAGAATGACAAATATGAGTAAATACAGGTTTCGTACGCTTCAAGGACTTTCAAGAACCTTTTACCAGAATTTTTGTACAGTAATATTTGCTTTATTGGATGAAAAAAAAACTCTACCGTCAGATATAGCAACCAGTACTTAAAAAAAATATTGGTACTAAAATAATTAAAATCACCCGAATCCCTTGATGCGTACGAACCTGGTATATAGAAATGGGTGATCGGTTAACGAACACTTTCGCGAGAATATTTTATGTTCGGTTAACCTTACAAAACAAGGCCAACAAGAGAAATTAAATTTAAAAAATCAAAAATCCTGACTGCGTAAAAAGCCAACTAATTAATTATTTCTCATCAATTTGAAACTATTTTCTATATTTTTTACCTATTTTTTTTATTTCTTTATATTGATGATTTTTAAGTTGTGTTTAATTGTTAGTTCCTATCTATAAACACTGTTTTGATGAGGCCTATAGATATCTATGAAGATTAGAGTTGCAGTAAAGCTAGAGATCCGACCTACACAACTTCCAGGTTGTGTAATATTTAAACGGAGCTTCTGACTGTAAAATAGTCAATGAAACATCGTCTTCATTTTTAAAGATCTATCCAATGATATGGCACTGAATATGGTGCGTAAAATTTTTTTGTCGTCTCTACCGCCATTTTAAAGCCGACATTTTAAATTTATAAAAACAAAACTCAGCCTATAATCATCGGAAGATTAAGACGAATCGATAGAGACCTCATTCATTAAAATCCATCCAGCCGTTGGGATATTTCGAAGGTATAAAGAAATCCACATACCCAGATACGCGTGAAACACATAACCCTTCTTGGCAGTCGGATAAAAAGAAGCAATGCTGTGTTTCAGATTTGCCGAACTGTATTTAATTGCATCTGTTGTCGACTTAAGCTGCTATCAGGTCAGAGATCATCGACTTTTCAACAATTTTTGAGCCAACTCTTGATTTTCCTCCAACAATTCGCGAAATATTGTCTCAACACCCAGTGTGATAGCAAACAGCAATATCCCCAACTTTTTATCCACAGCTCTAAAAAAGTCTGCGCTAGCAGCCACATTTCTCCCAACTTTCAGCATTTCAGCCAATCAGAGATAAGCGATTGATATTAGCGGCTGGTACTAGTAGTACTGGTTTTCCTCCAACTTTAGCAACGATAATTGTAACTTTTTTCTCCCTTTGAACGGGGAAAAAGTTGGGGTTAAAATCGGCTGAAAAGTTGGTTGCTTGAAAAGTTGGTGGATCTGATAGCAGCTTAGAGAACATTGTAACAGTTGTATACGTTTGGCCTAATAAATTCATGGGTTTCCACCACACGGGTCCACGGATTGGGTACGGGTCCACAAATTAGAATGAACAGATTAGAAACATTAATTTATGTATCTTGTGTCCCTCTTTAAAGAAATATTTTTAATTGCAAATTAATTATTTTAATTGAAATTTAGTTCACAAATTATTAAGAGGCTCTAGGCTCTACTTGAGCTTTATCGGGCCCTGCAATAAACACGATATTTTACAGAACTAAGGAGTTTTGGAAGGTCAACGTGACAAATTGATATGATTTAATGCTGTAGTCGATGAATGTAATCCTAAAAGGTTTACGAAGGGCGTGCCATTTATTATTTTTTTAAATGTGCTACGACACGGACAAAGCCATCAAAATACGATCTGTCCATATTAAATAAGGACGTAGATTAACCCTATTATAAAAGGAAGATTTGTGTTATTTTTTATGTATTACTTAACTTTTACGAACGAATTAATTAAATTCCCATACAAATCTATACTAAATCTATGAACGTTTGACAAACAATTCGGTTAGCGAACACTATTTTGGAATGGCTTAAGTTCGTTTACCGATCACCCACTCTATAACTATTTTTGAACGCTATTCAATTTGCCTGCTGTGTTTTGACCAATTAAACAAAATTCAGCAATAAACAAATACCGTTACTGAAATTTTCGCTTACATATTTAGTTCAGAATAATGGGTGGAAGAAGACTTAATTTTGCTTCTGGTCTTCACCACTGTAGTACGCCACTGACCAACATGATGAATTTTGGATCACCAATAGTGTTCTCCGAGAAACCCTAAGACGACCTTGATTGACAAAACAAAGCACAGTATGTTTTGTATACTTCATATGCAATGTATTATTATTTTTGCGCAATGTATACTTTAACATGGCAAAATAAACATTTTGATTTAAAACTTCTTCAAATAATTTTAAAGAATTTCTTTTTTCTTCTGTCTGAAATGGTTTCTAAAGGAAAATTTAAAAAAAACATGTGTCAGAATAAAACCTAATTTAAATTTGTCCTTTTCTAACTAAATCCCTCTTATAGCAGGGATGTTAGGGATGTATACGGTGGTATACACCTTACACCTTCTCGATTTTTTAAGAGACTCCGTATACCTCCGTAGCTATAGCATTATATATTTCCTAGTATATATCCTCTGCCTATAACGCATGGCTTCTGGTTTTTTTACGCCTGCACCTAAGTCCTGTAGAGTTTAGCAGCTTGTTTTTGTTCTGCTTTACATTGTATTTAGTCGTTTTATCGGAATGTTTACCAAAAAGGGAATTTATCTCCCTTGAAGATGAAACAGGAAAATTCTATTTGACACAAAATTTTAAATTCAGGTTTTTTTTATCAGCTGACCATTTTGTTTCAAAATAGAGCTGATCATTCAAGACAGTTCCCCTCTGAAATTTTAATCATCAATGTGGCATTTTTAGTTCACTAAGCATCCAACTCAAAATTCACTTAAACTAAACTCAAAACTCGCAGAAAATGAGTCAAACTCACTTTGAATGGGTCTTTCTCACTTTTAACAAGTCTTTCTAACTTTATGAAGTTTATTATTTGTTTTTGTGTGCATGAAAATTACTTAAAAACTATCACCAAACACCGAGCAAATTAATAAATAACATGTCAATAAAAATCAATTCTCGATGAAACTTTTAAATTCTTCGGGTGCTCAAAAAAGTTTGAGTACAGAGGGAAAAAAAATGATAACAAATTTATATCTTAGATTAAATATTTTATGGTTCACTTACAAAAGAATCACGCATGATCAAACTATTTTTTGTTGATTACTAACCAAATCTCTTACCTCATATGAGAAAACTGAATAGATAAAAGAATCTGAATAATATTAAATTATTCTAAGCTGTAGATGAATAATTAAATAAGAGGCAAACAGTTATTTGTTTATTTGGTGCGAAATCATTTAACTTTCTCGAGATCAAAGTCTCAACTGCCAATCTCAAGATTCTAATGATCTGTTTTATCTTGAAAGTGCATTATGCAGCCATTCATAATAATACAACAAATCTAAAAAGTATAAGATAACATACAAAAACATTGAAAACATTTCACATATCTGTATTTTATCTGCATATCCGCTTGAATTGTGTTTAATTAACTATCAGAGTTTATGTTCCTATGTTTTTTACTCTTTATGGGCCATAAACGGCACTATTTAAGCTACCATGGCTGTACATGGTCGCTGCACGGTCCGCCATTTCGTTGAACTGATACACACCGAATTGAAAATAATGTAGCCGCGCACGCGCGGAAAACGCTCTTCTCTCAAAATCATTTGGCTATCTCTGTCTTTTACCAAGGTGTTGTACGCTTGAGGGTTCGGATATTAGCGGCCCGCTGGAAAATTTTCCTTTATTTTGCCAGGTCGGGTAGCGGCTTCAGGCCAAGCCCGGGTCCGTGCAGACCTCTAACTCAAGGTAATTAAGCTTCGCTGACATTGCGTTCAAAATGCATTCGTCATCTACTTGTATTTCTCGATAGATGGTCATCAATGTAAGTCGAGAAAGCCAATAATTAGACATATAATAGTGTTCCTAAGATAAGTTTTCAATCGTCTCAGTATAGAGAAGGTTCTTTCCGGAGTGGCTGTTGAGACTAGAAGCGTTGATAGAACTTTCAAGAATTTCTGATGTTTGGTAAACAGCCGCACTATAAACTTGATAGAAGAACTCTATTGCAGTCCTTGATCTTTCTTCTTTGTCTAATAACAACCATTTTTCAACCCAAATTTCGCTTTCTGCGTAAGATATTTGGAAGAATTTTTATAATAAAAAAAAAAATACTTGATTTCCAATGGGGGGAGGGTGTCTTCAGTCCCCTGTGACTCCCCCTTTCCTAAGCCCCTGAAGGCAATTCAATACTTTCGGCGAAATCAGACTGCACTTTAAAAATATATCTTAACATGACAAAAGGTTCATTTTGATTAGTTTAAAATTTTCCGTAGTTTTAAAACACGTCTTTTGCTTTCAAATTGAGGACTTTATAAATGGAAATTAAATCTTTGCTTCAAAAGTATAAACTTAATTTGTCCTTTATCATATAAATCCTTCTTGTAGAGTTTTGTAACTTCTTTTCTTTCTTCCGAAGTCGTTTCATCTGAATGTTTTCCTGGAAGGAATTTATCTCTCCGGAAGATGAAACAAGAAAATTCTGTGTGGCGCGAAACTTTAAATTGAGCAGTGGTTATCAACTCTGAAGGCTTTGTTTTGAAATAAAACTGAACATTCAAAACAATTCCTGTCTCAAACTTAATTATCATATGTGACATTTCATGGCTAGTTTGAACTTTCCTATCTTTCACATGGCACCTCTGTTTGTCGTTGAATAATTCATTTATAAAAGAAAATAAAATGTTTATCAAAATTTTAAGTCATTGTAAGTTTTATGTGAATGGAATAACAGTTTAGAGATGTTTTAATAACTAACTGTAAAAATAATTTTTTTTTTTTTTTTTTTTTTTTTTTGTATTTTGAGGAAAAACATATCAATAAATGTAAAATAGTAAAAATAAGTACACATATAAATTTACGTTAAAAAAAATTTTTTTTTCATCTTTTTTAAATCTACAAAATATCAGAAAGATGCGACGTGACCGGCAATAGACAGTTCGTTGATCGATGAGGTAACTGGAAGGCGGAATTTTGGAGACTTGTGAAACTGTATGAAACGAAGCACATTACCAATTTTTAGAAATTTGCAACATATTTGCAGGGTCTAGCATCGGTAAACCGAGCCGCGGTCTTGGGGCTCCTGATTTTTGCGGCCTCCAAATTTTCAGTACTCAGTTTTTATAAAGTTGATATTTTAAATCTGTTTTGATCTAATATTGATTATAATCGAAATAGAGTAGGATAAGATTAAAAATATACAGTATGCCTATATTTATTTATTTAAGTATGTATTTAGGCATTCATTTCTCAATTCTAAGGCAAAAAATTTTATTTTTTGTGATAATATAGATAGGGAGTTTTCGAATAAATACCAGACCTTGGACCTCACTTTTACTTGATCGAGTCCTGGATGTTTGCTTGCGCACAAAGTAGACTATATAATGAAAAGAAAAAAATAATGGAGTGAGTTACAATGATTCGCATATTTTTTAAATATGTGTATATATTTTTTACTTATTCCAGTTTAAGATGTGGAAACAATCTTTTTATATATTTGTAAAAAATAAATTATTCAAAAATGTGATTTAAAAAAATAAATGTCAAACATAATTATATTTATAGTCTTTATAGTATTCATAGTCTGTCTTAATATATGTGTACCTTTAATAATTAAAAATGGAATGCAGACGTTAATTTATGTGCTTTAAAATTAATAATTATAATAATGAAATGAAATTACTTGCGAATGCATAAATAACAGTAAAGAAATATGCTTAACGATTTTTGAAAACAGAAAATAAGCACAGACAAACTAACAAACAACCGAACAAACAAGAAAACCTTTTATAAATTGTAGTGCATAATAGTTTAAACATATGATTTTTTAAATGATTGTCAATTTAATGGTGATGCAGACTAATATTTTTTGTGCTTATCTAACTTGCGACTTTTAGAACAGAAACTAGTTTTAAAAAACTAGCATCGTCTCAAAATTTTAAGTAGTTCTCAAAAAAAATAAAAATATATATTTTATAAATTGTAAACCATCGTAGATTTAAGAAAATTTTTCATTCAGTAGTTGGAGAAGAAGCAATATTGCACTGTTTTCGTTCAGTTTGTTTATATATTCTTTATGACATACTTTTCCTGAGCAAAATATTTTCCGTGACTTATGTTACGTTTTTCCCGTTAAAATGAAAACTCTGCAGCATGGAATCAATGCAAAATATGTAACTAGCATCCATGTGACAAAGCTTAGAATTTTTCCAAAGAAATCGACCATCTGTTTCTTTCAAGACTGTAAATACGGTCGTGGAAAGAATATACACAGCAGGTATTTCCCCCTTGATCTTAGTCTTCTTTGAAAAGAAAATAAGTCACATGCCTTATTTTCTGCATTTATGTGTACAGATGCACATACAAATATTAATGTATACACTTTGCACGTGAGCAAGCAGTAATAAAATCGACATACTCGGAGAGAAAATCCTCATAATTCCATAAAGTAAAAAAAAAAAAAAAAAAAAATGCTTGTTTGATTAATTTTTATTCGAAAATTGGATTTCAATTTTGCATTTTGTGATTGTGTTATTAATGTTCTTTCCTCTCAATATAATAAAGTTATGAACATTTTTGTAGTCAGATAATTACGCCTGTTTTCAATTTTTGACGATTTGAGTTCTCCTTTTTTTTTCCCCTTTCGGTGATCGCGTCATTACCTTCTTCCTTTTCTATGTAATAAAATTATAAACGTTGCTATAATAAAGTAAAAATCCGTGTTCACAGCTTTATTATTATTTTTTCTTTTTTGTGGTTGTGTAATTGTTTTTCGATACTAAAAGTTATACATTATTATAGTAAAATAACATGATGACTGGGTTAAATCGCTAGGTTCCCAATCTTTTGACGAGTTTTTTTTATTTGGTTCGATGATTTTATCATTAACTTATTTTGATATTTTTATAATAGAGCTAGAAACACTATTTTAGACAAGTAATGCCTGTTTTGCAGTTTTTATTTTTTATTTTTTTGTGCTTTTGATTAATGTATTATTAGTCTTTCTTAAAAAACAACAACAACTTATAATAAAATAACTACTTGAGTTCTTAATTTTCGACGATTTATTTTTTGATAATTTGCATTTGACCATCGTACTACTTACCCCCCTCGTATTGTATTAGAGTTGAAAACGTTGTTGTACAAAATATCACCCATGTTTTCATTTACTGAGGATTTCAGTTTCATTTTGTATTTAGTGATTGTTGGTGTTGTATTATTTCTTAATTTCGTTTTTTTCATCCAGGAACAGTAAATATTATGCTTTATAGTAAAGTTTCATTATTTTGAAATTTACAATTACAATGTAACTTACAATTATTTTGAAAAATGTTTAAAATTCTTTATTTTATTTTGCCGTACATGAAGAAGATATTTATATTTATCTGCATACGAAATAAAATTGCTTTCCTTTATATTAGAATTCTATAAGGTTCTCATATTTTCTCTATTAAAGGACAATAAGACCAAAATGATTTTCATTATGATTAACAACAATAATATTCTTAAGCTACAAGGGAAATTAACAATCTATATTGACAAAAGAAAACTTTTTGCTTACTGAATATAATTTATGCATGCATCCCACGAGGCTTCAGCAATAAATAATTTGAGCAACCGGGAAGCTGGATTCATGGTTCTAACAAAGCTGATCTCATGAGACTACCCGCTGCTCGTATCTTCTCTAATGAGACCCTAATTAATCCTTGAGGGTGATTGATTAACAATGAAGACCGTGTTCTCCTATTTTGATAGTCGCAATTACTGGGCAAAAGAGCAGGTTGGATGATATTATTTTGTCTGCTTTTATCACTAATAGTGCATTGACTAAGAATAAGTTAATGGCTCTTCAAGTTAAAATTTTGTGGCGTAGATACAGAGTCAACTGATTAAGAAAAAAAAAATTATTTTGTAGTTCCATATTCATTAAGCGTATATCAGACACCGGAAAGGAATTTTCTTTTATGCAAAACTGTGGCTATTCGTAATCATTTAACCCTTAGAATACAATTTTTGTTTCCACCGATTGCTACGAGGTTTCTCCAGATAATTGTATGTTTACTATTTTAAGGGACAATATAACGTTATCAATATTTTGCTAATTTTGGACACCCTCCCTCCCCCTCCTACGATATCGTTATCAATGTCTAAAAATAATTTCTTTTAGATTCTTTTTATGCGCTTAGCGTGATATACACATATGATCATACATTTATTAGTCGCATACTTTACGGATTCAAGAAGTCAATAATATATCAATACATGAAATAAATGTATATCAAACAATATCTAAAAGAGTTTTTATCTAAGAGAGAGTATTTATATTTAATAATATCTTATTGTTATATAATGCATTTAACAGTAATATTGCCTTCTTGCACTTGCCCCCTGGCCGGAGAGGTTAAAAACAGAACTTAACAACAAAACAGTGGACAACATTCTTTGTCTTTCTTTATTGGTAAACGTAAGTATAATTTCCTCCATATTATGCTCCTGATTTCTCTAACAGCGAATTATATGCGCATAGGCAGAAGAACAGGAATGCCAAACATTGTTTTATTCAAAAGTTTGGAGTGAAATCATTTTCTAAACATTTAATGACTTTAATAATAACTTTGAACTTTTAAAATAATGATAATAAAAAAGGTAACAAACCATTTGGATGTAAAGAAAAAATTACGAAAAAGGAAAAGTTTGGTTGGATCAAAAATGTTAACGATATCGAAAAGCAACCCCTATCTCCCCTCAGAGATATCTTACGATATCAAATGCCTGACCCCCCCTCCCCCCTCACCTCCATCGTAAAGTGATAACGTTACATATGCACAACTCCTAACTACCATTATTTCCAAACATTAATTTTCGTGTTACTTTTTTAGCAGAAATCTACCACGAAGTTTGTTTAGAAATAGTGGTGGAGAAAATAATAAAATAAATAATCGCATTTGGAAACCATATTTGTAAATATGATTAGCTAATCAGCAGTTTAAAGGCCAATCTCCTTGAACCATTGAACCAACTGCCCAATGCTACTAGGATGCTACTGCTGTTGTATACTGTTATATATTTCCTCTTGTGGGTGATGACAAGGTAGTCCAATAAATAGAGCCCCAAAAGAGGGTCTTACCTTGCAAAAGATCGCGTATTCCTGATTCCAGGATATGTTGTATAGTTTGACATTCTAATAAAAAAAAGAAAGAAAAAAACACACACTTTCGATCTCCTGTCTCCTCCGCGTGAGCCGTCATCTTGAAAAGGTGTAAAAAAAAAGGTTTTTTCCAAAGTTTTTTATTAATAACGCCTTAGCAATATATCACCCTCGTAGGAAGTGAAATTTGCAGCAAATTTTATGGATATTTTTTTTTTCTAGTCTATTATATATTGGAGATACGCCGTGCACAATTCCAAAGGTTGGGTAAAACAGACAGAATCGGTGAAATATCGGATTTTCCCCAGTTTTCTTAATAGTAACTTTCTACCAGTACATTGTAGCGAAAAAAAGCTTTTGCAAAATTTGTAGAGGATGCAGTATGCAGCGAATTTCCAGAAATGCAGCTCTATTATTTATGGAACTAGGAAAAAACTTTACGAATGAAATTTGTTGTAAATTTTATTATCTACAAAACTGATAATAGTTTTTTTTTCGCTAAAACATATTAGTATGAAGTTACTGTAAATAAACTGGATATTTTGATCATTCTTTCTAATTTACCTAAACTTTGCCATTTTGTTGCTTCATTATTTATGGAACTTGAAAAGAAATATTGCATAAAGTTTGGTATAGACTTTATTATTTTCAAGATTGTTCATAGTTTTCTTTCTTTAAAATGCATTGGCATTAAAGTAGTACAAAATTTGTGAAACCCCCAAAATTTCGTTTATTTTTTTCTAATTAAGAGTCTCTGGGGTCAAAATTCTAAAAAAGAAAATTCATTTTTCTTTTTTTCGCTAATAAAATTTTATTATCTACAAAACTGATAATAGTTTTTTTTTCGCTAAAACATATTAGTATGAAGTTACTGTAAATAAACTGGATATTTTGATCATTCTTTCTAATTTACCTAAACTTTGCCATTTTGTTGCTTCATTATTTATGGAACTTGAAAAGAAATATTGCATGAAGTTTGGTATAGACTTTATTATTTTCAAGATTGTTCATAGTTTTCTTTCTTTAAAATGCATTGGCATTAAAGTAGTACAAAATTTGTGAAACCCCCAAAATTTCGTTTATTTTTTTCTAATTAAGAGTCTCTGGGGTCAAAATTCTAAAAAAGAAAATTCATTTTTCTTTTTTTCGCTAATAAAATTTTATAAAGTAAGATAAATTTAATAAAGCAAATCGCGTATTTCTACGATGATTTCATCAGAAGTTGTACAATAATTTTTGTGTTGTACTAAAATTTGCGTCCACTTACCTCGGAATAGACTTTTTTTTATAACTTATCATGTTTAAAAGGATATATCTAAACTTCCTTTCAAGATATATGTATGTAATTTTTTGTACAGAGTTTTTATGTTATATTTTAAAAACTGTCTTCAGAATTTATAATTTCATGTAAAAATTTTGAATATTTATAGTTTTTGAAGTAAAAATTGCTTTAAAAAATCCTATTTTGTTTAATTCTTAAATTTAGTATAAATTTTGTAAGTAATATTTTTATAAATTCCGAAGACGAATTAACAATAAACCTTTTCGCACACAATACGGAGAAAAAAAGCAATGAAACTGGGTAATTGGTTCATGAGTTATAGCAAAAAATAAGTTAGTTAAAAGAAAAAAAAAGAAAAAAAAAAGAAAAAAAGAAAATTTCAAAGTTTTCAAAAATTTTATAATTGAAAAGTAATAATTATAAAAAGTCATATTTCAGAAAAAATTCGTTAAAAAAACACCTATAAATATAGAAACTAAAAGTTTCAGTGCCTCACCTCCTTAAACCTAACTTTGTTGCAGCGTAGCTTCGTTATTTGGGAGATGAAGAAAACACTTCAAGTATCAAATTTGTTGAAAACATTATCTTCTACGGTATTGGTGATAGTTTTATTTCACTAAAAGGTTACTGGGTAAGAAGTTATTGATAAGAAAACTGTAAAAAACTTTATTTCTCTGATGATTTTTTTTTTTTTTTTTTTTTTTTTTTTTTGCTTTACGGGGACATTAGTAAGGTGCAGCTCACTTAATTATGAACGTAGAAAAAGAAACTCCATGCATGAAATTTGTTGTATGTTTTATCCTCTATCAGATTGTTAATAGTGTTTCTTTGTTAAATTATAATGAATAAGAAGTTGCTGTTAAGAAAAGTGCGAAAAATCAAACACTTCACTCCTTTTTTCTATTTTGGAGTGATATAGTACCATTATTTATGGGCCTAAGAAAAAACTTCATCTGTGGAAATTATTCCAGTATACGACCTTTTTGAATGGTTATTAATTGGACTGATTTCTTTGATTCTTTCTATTTTACCGGATTGTTCGAGCAGTGTAGCTCCGTTGTTTAAGAACCTAAAATTTGCTACAAATTTTATCCTCTACAAGTTTTGTAATGAGAGAGGCTATTATGAAAACTCTGAAAAAACTTCAAATCTTATATTTCACCGATTCTCTTTATGTTACTCGAAAGGTTTGGATCGGCGTAGCTCCATTATTTATTGACCTAGAAAAAACTTCACATGAGAAATTTGTTACGAATTTTATCCTCTACAAGGTTGATATTACTATTTTGCGCTAAAATATACTGGTAAAAGGTTTTTAAAGACAAAATGGAAAAAAAAAGCCGATTTTTTGTGGTTTTTCCAAGATGATGACTAATGCTGGGTGAAGAAGTTAAAAACTTGTTTTTATTATTATTATTATTATTATTATTATTATTATTATTTGAACATCTATCTATATAATATATCTCGAAAACAGAAGGTAAAACTGCTTTATTTCCTAGACTAAGGGTGTGTCACTCAATAATTATGTTTTATGTAAATCCTGTATATTTTTGATGAATTTGAAAATAAAAAATACACTTGGAAGATTTTGAAAAAAAAAAAAAAAAAAAAAAGTCATATGACTTAAAATAAACATAAAAAATACAATTATGAGGGAAGATAAAATTATTTTTTTAATTATAAAAAGACATCTACTTATTATGTCTAAAACTTTTACTTGCTTATAAATAAATCATTACATCATAGTTATGGGAAGAAGTTTTAGTTCAGAGTTAGATAGATTGTCCCCAAAAGATTGAATCGGGCTATAACTTTTTATCTGTTGTAGATATGTAGGCAATGTAAATTCCAAAAATGTTCAAAATAAGTTAGGAAAAAGGTTATTTTATTGAAATAGACCTCTCATTAATTTTCTAAATACTACTTTTTAAATTTTTGTACGACCCCATTAGACAAAATTGGTTAACTAGAAAAATCATTCCTTATGTCTACCAAGATCATTACAAAAAACTGCATACATGTATTTTTAAAGTTAACTGAATTATACTCGTAATAAAGCTAACTTATATCACTTTTTCGTACCATTTAAAAGCTTAATTTCATAAGTAAAAATAAGGACCATTCGCAAAGTGACAATGTCTCTTTTAAAATCAGAAATATATTAAAAGTGTGAAAAACGTGTATCACAAATGTATCTAAATAAAGTATTTCATGTGCGAGATCATGTAAAGCGACAAATGTAGTTTTAAATCCCAGAAACATATATATTTAAAAAAAAAGTGTCAGTCAAGTGCGAGTATTACTCGCGCACAGAGGCTTTCGTACAATAAATATATGAATTAGTAACTGGACATTGCGTTACAAGAATATATCATTAAAAGTTGTTATCTGGGCTTTAAAAACCGATGGTGCATAGAGTACGTCGCCGGTGTCTTTATGTATGTCCAAACCGTCCGTGTCTTTAAGGGTTAATATCTAGGCTAATTACCGACATTTTTTTTTTTTTTTTTTGAAAATCATTATCAACAATTTTTTCATACTTCTGCGACGATAGGTACTTCTAGCGCCCCTCAACTACTTTGCTGAACGCCCGCAAATCGAAATTTGTGTGTAACAGGAAAATGAGATTTTCTCAAAAACTAGGATAATCACTAATAGTTTTCCTGCAAGGTCTAAATTAACATCTACTCCCCCTAATTTTTTCATAATTTTAGTTTCAGTAGAATCGGAAACAGAAGAGGGGGAACATATTTTTGCATTACATTTTCGACGATATCCCTGAAAATATAACACCTAAAATTAAAAGAAATGCATTTTTGAGTTTGGCGTTGCGAAAGCTTTCACACGATACTACACACTATATACAAAGAAAAGATTTTTTTTTCAAGCAACTTAATCAGAACTCTGTACATTTTTCCTAAATGTATTTGTGAGTGGTAAATAATCTATAAATATGTGGGTCAATAGTCTTTATTACTTCCGCCAAATTTGAACTTTCCGCATTCATAGTTTACGAATAAAATGGCTGTGAAAGACGGACAGACAGACACAGGACCACAGGAAGGATTTTATAATAGTTCCGATTTTAGTGTTTAAATAGAAAACCCTAAAAAAAAAAAAAAAAAAAAAAAAAAAAAAAAAAAAGCAGTTCACAAAGCATTTGAAAGATATTTTCTCTCAACTCCAATACATAATTCAGGTATCCTAATGATGCTTTTGAAAATATTTTGTAGCTCTTTACCGCTGATAATGTTACAAGCATCCATTATCTTTAGTTTAAGATCTGTCCATATGTATCATCTTCCGTGTTTTCCTTGTCTTGCAATATATCACATATTTACTTTTCTAATTTGATACATGGTCCCCAATGACATTGATAAATTTTTAAAGAAGCGTAACTCGTTTTATTTTAAAGAGACAGATAGTCAATTTTTTGTAATGATTGTGTTGCAACAAAAGCAATAAAAATTCTTTTTGACCAATTTTGTCTAGAAGTATCATATAACTGTTTAAAAATTTTAACGTTATGAAAATTAATGGTAGGACGATCCCATCAATGCAATATTATTTCTCACCCTTTTTTTAAAAAAAATCTCTTTTGCAATTTACATAGCTTACTAATCCAGCAGGCGAAAAATTAAATCCCGTTTCAATGTTTTTGGGGCACCCTCTATATTGTATCAACATGTTTTCTATGAATTTATTTTGGTTGTCGAAATTGTTTTTACCTTTATTGCATACACTTCTTTACTTATTGATTTTTCTGTTTTTATAAATGAGTTTGTTTTTATTTTCATAAAATTTGATTATTTACATTCCATTTTCAATGCAAAAATTATTTATGCACTGAAGTTGAAAATTTTGAATTAATTTTTTTAAATCTTTTTTAATTTCAGGTAAGCTATGAACATTATTAAATGGATTATTGCTGCCTGTTGTCGAAATTGAAAATAAATAAATGTAAGTAAAAAACCAAATCACTTCACTTTATTGAGCAAGGACAGTTGCACGTTGATTTATACTTTCCATACATAATGATTGATTTGATTTATTAATTTATTTCCTAGTTTTATGCTTTCTTGACTTAAGCTGAATTCAAAATTTTTATTTTGTTTAAATAAACCCTATAATTAATATTAATACATGTAAAATAATGTCTTATTCCATTAAAATTAATATTGACTGTAAAATAATTATCTTTTAAAATGAATCTAGCTTTTTAAGTTTTCCTTATATCCGTTGCATATATTATATTTTAATGTCTGTTCCTTAAATATATATATATATATATATATATTTAAAGAATACGACCATAGCATGATAAGATTTTTATCAAGATTACGCCATTTTACAAGTTCAGAAATTTCTACTTAATTTCATATTGCAATCTCTTTGGTTCTAGAGGAATATTTTTCCTCCGAAAGTATTGCCTGTATCTCTGTAAGATCACTTTCAATTACTCTTATAAAGAGTATATAGAAACACTGCAATAAACATTCTCGTATATGAAATGTTGTATACTAAACTAACGACTCAACTATGAATTCAGCAAAATCTTTTTAAAGTCAACCTCTATAACTTGACTGACAATTTTTACGGCACAACTGAGGTACTCTCTCGGCACATCAGAGAGCCGAAGAACACCGGTTGATAATCACTGAGCTATATTGTAAAACCTTTTGTGAATTTTTCAATTTCGCGAAATATGCAAAGAGTTATGCCATGTCTTATTTATTTATAAACGGAAGCTCTTTTCAATTACTCAACGTTCTTTTAAATTATTATTTCCGAAGGAAAAGGCATAATATTTAATTTGAGATGATTTTTTAAAGAATATGTAAAGAACAGTATTATATATTTTTGTTAATTTTTTTAATTGCATAAAATTTATAAATTTATAAATGTAATGCAATGGAAATACTTAGTTGCTGATATATTTAAATGCATGCGTAAGTGATAGGATTTTTAAACTCGAAAATTGGTAAATAATTATATCTTTCTTACACAAATATACGTACATACATGCATATATAAGAAAAGAATGAAAGGAATAAGGAAAACAGTTTAAAAAAAAAGTCATGGGAGTTTATTTTGTTTTTACGAACTTTCATTTTATTCTTCGAATATTTAAACAGGAATATGAATCGGCAGGCATATATTTGGCAAATATAATTGTTATTTTAATTACATCATCATTTACAAAGCATATAATTTTTCTTTGCTTCTATAACATACCAACTATATTTTTTTTATGCTTACTAGACTTTGGCTGTTTTCGATTGACTGGTAGTTCCCGAAATTCCTTTACTTCTGTTATCTCATAATGTAAAACTAGAATATATTTATGTAATTTAAAAAAAAAATTAAATTGTAATGGAATATACATTTTACTTTATTTCTTTTTCTACTCATATTTCTTATTTCCTATATTTATTTATTTTTGTATATTTCTTGCACCCTTTTTTATTCTTCTAATTTCTCGAAAAAATTCGAGGATTCGGTACTTTATCCGTTTTTTCGGATTATATATTGATGGCGATTTCTTTTTCTTTTTCTTTCTTTCTTTTTTTTTTTTTTTTTTTTTTTTTTTTTGTCTTCTTTAATTTATTTTTGGCAACAAAATAATTTAGTTCAGTCAATAACTAAAAATTTTTATTAAATTTCTCGTGTGAAATTAAATTAAATTTGAAAATTTGGAGGGAGAGGCTTCCACCATTGGAACTGCCACAAAATTAAATGTATTATTAAAGAATTAGATACATTGGTTGAAGCTTAGAATTTGAAAAGAGATTGAAAATGCTTCTGCTTAAGTAATGTAAAATTAGTACATTAAAAAGCCTCTGATGCCTGGAGTCGAAAAATTGCATCCTGTTTACTTTGCAAAATATTTTCAATAAATTGTCATATTCACTGAAAATATTATTCTTTATTATGTTCTGTTAGAATATTTATTCCCATGGTTTTACATATCATTACTGTCAAAATTTAGTGGTAAACCCGCTTCCTAAAGTTAATTTAGAAAGGCTAATAAGGAATTAAATTGTAATGTTTGCAATTTTAATTATTTTAAATAATAATTATAGTTGCATTTACAATCGCAATAAGTTTTGAATAGTTAATAAATGAACATGAAATTTAACAGGCTCTTTAATTAAAAATAGCAGCAATGATCAATAATTTTAATAATATTAAATTTTAACAAATTAAAATTAAAGAATAAATAAAAAGTTAATAGTTTATTATTAATGATAAAGTAATATTAACAATTAACTAATGTTAAAAAAGCGGGAATAAATGCTAATTAAGTAACAATTTTCTATAAATTTAATTTACAATATTTCGAATTTTAATTGTTTTTTAAAATTTATAAAAAGTGATAAAAAAAGGAAAAAAATATTTTCATGTACGAACATTGATTGATAACAAGCAAAATTTATATATGAAAGGAATCTGCTTATCTTCATTGTCTTTGAGTGAAGTGACGGCCTTACAAGAAGACGAGGCAGTTTATCCTGAACCTGACTTTATTTTCACTAATATTAGGTACATGATCTCACATGAAGTCAGGCCCAGTGACTTGGGAGACGTGAGGAGTAACAGCTCTCCCATTCATGCGTGATATAGAACAGAGGATCACATCATAATCTGTCTCTTTTTCTCCCTGCACTCTGCTTTTCATACGCTAGTTTTATGTTAAGTATTATTTATGAGGTAATCATAGTATGAACTGTCAATCAGACAAAAGTTAATTATGATTTATCTATTATAATGTAATCATCAATATTTTATTTTGACACTAATTTAACTTGGTACATTAAAATACTTACTTTGATTTATTGCTCTGAAATTAATCCTTTGTTGTTTACAATTTGATTACTTCTTTACTCAAGAGATATTTATTACTTTTATAAGGATTTTAAGATAATTTAATATGTTTTAGGATGACTGTCTTATGTCAACAAAGGTAATTTCTTTTCCAAATCTGTTTCATGAATACCAATTAGTATCAAAGATTTTTATGATGAGCAAACGGTTTTTATTTGATTTAAGAGTCTATAAACAATGAGATGGGTTTCCTGATTTAAAAATTTAATTTAAATTTTGAATTTTAAAATGGGTTTTCCTGCTAAAAAGGGGCATATTTTTATTTATTTTTATCCTTTCATATATATAAATAGCTAATAGATATTATATATACATATATATAATATCTATTAGCCTAGAGTATATTACGCTTTATATGCACGTGGGTCGACCCTCTTTATAATAATAATAATGCAATAAAATGTTCGAAATGGAACAATACTTAATTATCCAATCCAAGGGTATCCAAGGGTAGCCAAAGTATTTACTATGATATGAGTCTAAAATAGTTTGGTGCCAAAACGTTTTTGACAAAAATTCGTACGATCTTTAATAATCGATAACTATGGAGATATTTATGACAGAAGGCTGAGCTAAATAACTTGTTAATCAAAATAAAGATTTCCCTTCACACGCACATATTACACCACACGCATATGAAATTCGTACTTCCTCAGAGCTACATTATCGTTTATTTTATTTTTTTCCCTAACATTCTTATATTTTATTTTTTCTTTCATTTTTTATGTTGCAATTGCTAACAATGTATTGTCATTGCTGTAATTTATTTTCTGGCTATATGTTACGAGACTTTGATAAGGATATATTGATTCATCGATATTTCCTTATCAGCGTTTTATTTATGAACTCTTTTGATTAGCTTGTAATGTAACGCACTTTATGGGTGGCATTTCCTCAGAGAAATTCTTGTGCGTTCACGACGACAGTACAACTTCACAGCATGTTTAGCGTTATTCGCGAGTTGAATTTAAATTTCCCGTTTGAAAAAATTGCTTAATATTATAGAGACGTAGATTCGTGTGTGTCGCACTTATTATACAGGACATTCTCTCTTATCGCTTTCCAATAGCTAATTCCTAAACTGTTAGTTTTAGAGGTATACTTATAATTGCAAAAATGTTTCAAATGTGGTCTTTTGTTATCTTCACAATCTCCATCGCAGATGAGTTTATGCCTTCAAATTTACTTGTAAATTATGTCAATTCTAACAGATTACAAATGTACCTTTGAGAGTAATCAGAAGGAAATCAGTGAAAGTAAAAAAAAAAAAAAAGTGCACAATATTAAATGGCTAGCGAAATCTACCACGCGAAGAGGTCTGAAAATTTGTATGAGGATAGTTCAAGGCAGGTCCTGATGCACTAGAAGCTCAGATTTTTATATTTTTATAATTACCCGAGATATTAATTAAAAAATAATCAAAAACCAATATTTTTTTGCAAATCGTCAAAGGTGTGCTTGCGCATTAGGGTGGTCACAAGGAACATGGGAAAAAATTTTTAAACATTTTCTTCCGGGGGACCCCTCTAAAAGTTGCCAATGAGTTAGAAAATCAGATTGGCAAAGTTTCAGCTCAATTGAATAATATTAACCCGTGCCTCATCGAGGTTGAATTCTTGAAAATTTGCGATTCTGGGCAAAAAACCATAGTTTTTCTTTCATTATTTGAAAACTATTTTTCTTAGACACCTGATTATTATCTTATTTCATAGGAAGTGTTGTTGTCTTGAACTTTTACTCTCATCAAAACTTATATTTAATAACATTTAGTGTTTTTCAAGTCAGCTTATAAACCATACCTTCAAACTCTTCATTTTTGGAAAAAAAGGGAAAAATGAGAAATGAATAATTTTTATTAAATTTGATATTATTATTTTTTTTATTTGCATTACAAGACAAAAGAAATTAGACAATTTTCGTAATTTTATCTATATTTCACGAATTATAGTTAATTATTAGTTATCTAGTTTCGTGCATGGAAATAATTCCCAATTTGTATTGCAGTTGAAGCGCATTTAAAATGAACCTCTGAACTTCTCTTTCTATTACAAGGCTGTTTTTATTACCTGCTATCGTTATTTATTTTTTAAATCGACGAAATATTCCGACCCCCACCCCCTCTTTCGGTATCATGGTAGCAATGAAAGATTTTTTTTGTTAAGCCACATGCTCATCAAATCACCGGCAGTAAGTTATCAAGTATTTGTCAAGTTTTATGTATTTTGTTTCATAATATTCCCAAGTTAAACTGAACACCAGAGAAGCTGCTAGACTTACAGTACAACCACCAGTTAATCAAAAATTTTAATTTTAAGTAGAAGTGTAATAGGACTTCGGAAACAACTATTTCGAAAATAAAGAACTGAGTTCATCAAAAACAGATTTCACAATTATGATTTATAGGGAGATTTTGTTAGTAACGTTGGAAAACTGTTTCCTCATTTTTTGAATAAAGAAAATGTCTACAATTTATTTATTCAAAAGAGATAGCGGTTAATTGTGGATAGCAATTTTAATTAGTTGTGGATGTGAAGAACACTTAATAAGAGTTCCTCTTCTTAAAAATCAGTATCCGAATAACTCGGACAGAAACTGTATTTTCAGCAGTTGAAGATTGGGTGGAAGTTGGTAAAAACCAGGCAATGTGTTTTGATACCACTGCAGTAAACACTGGTCGCTTCAGAGGAACTTACATATATCTATATCAATTATTAAAGTAAAATCTTCTGTATTTACCATGTCGCCACCATAATTTACAAATTAACATAAAAGCTGTTTTCAGCCAGTTATTTAAAATAAGATTCAGATTCGATGGCCCAAGTTGGACTAGATTAAGTATGAAAATGCTATTGGTGGTAAAATATTAGATATAAAATGCATAATTCAGAAGAAATTTCAAGCTTTCTTATAGAACATTTAAAAAAGTAATAGCCCACGTGTGATTATAAAGAATTTATCTAACTTTGTTTAATTTTTACAGGATGTCTCCCTCCAAAAGACATCCAATTTCAATTGATCGACGATCGATATCACAGATCATTTATTCTCTTAAAATATATCTTTTCAGGGAGCAGTTTTTATTAACAAATTTAGAAAAAGAAGTTGCTAGATACATTTGATTATTTATAATCAATATTTATGTAAAAGCATGGTTCATGCTTCCACTTCCCCGCAATCAAGACCTGCAATTATTAAAATCACTTGTTGAGTACAGAAAATTTATAAATTGCTTGCAGACAAAGCACTCGCAAAAATGATAAATCACTTTTGGTATCTGAACTCTGTTCAAGTTGCATTTTCATTTTTTGATAATTCTTTAGGAAAAAAAGTGAAAATTAGCATGGCTGTAAAATTAATGTTATTTGAAAAAGAAAATGATGCTGATGATAGGAATATAAGAGCAACAATAGGTTTCAACCAAGTGGATTATTTATTGAACAAATAAGTCGATGTTTATGTTTAATATCAAGCTGATTTTTTTTTATTAGATTGTATATTAACATACAATTTCTAAATACTGATCCCGATGTATGATGTGAAAATATACATTATTTAAAATCAAGAAAAATACTGAATAATTTTAATCTAACACAGCTGAAAGGGGAATAAAATTAATCCATGATTTCAATTCCTGTTTAACAAAAGACGAAAAACAAAAATGTTTCTGCTAAATGTTGTATCTGAATTTAGAAAAACATTTCAAGACAGACCTTATCTGAACCATTACCAGTTTAATATGACAGCGGGGTATATGATGTAACGGATAGTAATTTCTTTTCTCTATAATGCTTCCTTTCTTGTAACACAACTTTAATAATAAAATGTATTTAAAAATTTTTGTACTAATTTTTATACATTCTTTGCCCGTTTTTTCTTTTGAATCTTTCAGTTTAAACTTCAATTTTTATCATAATTAAACCCTTTATTATATACAAAATAAAAAAAAACAAACAAACAAAGAAAACAGAATGTTGAAAGCAGATGAAAGGGAATGTTACATTGTTTTTTCGCATTTTCCTAAAAAGTCAATTTTTAGGATTCGGGTCAAGTCTGGTCCCGATAAACGCGCATATGTTTAAATCTATACATTTTTACAAAAATGTAGCGAGTGGGTTTTCAAAGCAAATATATTTTTTTATGAAATGAGATCAGCATTATGTTTGTAGGTTTAATTGTATTCATTTCACGAAGAAAAAAACAGTATTTATTGCGAAAAATCACGTTTTTTCTGAACTTTGACCTCAATGAGGCACGGGTTAATATTATCCAAATGAGCTGAAACTTTTCCAATCTCATTTTCTAGCCAATAGGCAACTTTTTGGGGGGGTCTTCCCGAAAAAATTCGAAAATCGATTTCTTGTGACCACCCTATTGCGCATTCTCAAGTCATTCTTTCCCGAGCGCGTGATAAGAAAAAAAAAATCAAATGCTGCCAGAAAACATATTTTTGTTAATCCTTTGACAAAAAAATTTCAAAAAGCGTCATTTTTTGCGGCTGACTTTTTCTCCCTTTCGGAAATGTTCCACCAGGGCTCAATTTTAGAGGTACTGATTGACAGAAAATATGTATTTCAAGTTCGCCTTCCTTTTAACGGTGCAATCGGTTTTCAAAATTATGAATTTTAACCTTTCCAAAAATTCGCGACCTCGGGTCACTTCGAGCCAGCCGGAGACTATCTTTTTTTTTTTTACAGTAACTAAACGTCCTTATATCGGCATAATCTTTTCAGAGGATATAGGTAGACAGGATATACATCACCTACAAAAATTTCAAAACGTTCTGATTGTGGTATAATGAAAATGGTGAGAGTTCATGAGGAGTCTTATAAGCTTTAAATATAGATATTTTAAAGCTTAACGTTATTACTTAAACGTTGTTTTTAGTAATTTATAGATATTTTATTCAACAACGGGCGGTTGGCAGACAAGATCTAATAAATTTCGCCCTCACTCCGTGATAGCAATAAAACAATCTTAATTAAATATAAAGCTTAAAAGTTAACTCATGTAACTTCATTTCTCCGGAACGTGCTTCAGCTGAAACGGCGAGGTTCATTTCAAATTCACGTCGAGATTTCATCTCATTCTAAATCTGTTCTTGTTCCCAGGCTAAGCTCCAGCCGTACATGGCCGCTTCTCCACACCAAAACTATTTACACCAACTCACACTCTCTCCAACGTCTAACCGCACTGACTAACCAACTAACTCACAACTAACCGCTTAACATACTTTCGCTCCCCTCTCTGGCAGATACTATACTCTGGCAGACTAAGCAAATAAATTTGCATATGGTTACCGCTAACTCGCTCAACAGTGAACTTTTAATTAAAAATGCACTGCGCACAATTAGAGTGCCTCTATATTAGGGTTACGTCTTACACCATGTTCACCTTCAAACCATTAGAGAGCCTTTGTAACAAAGTTACTGGTTCCTTACATGATGAGTAAAAGTATTTTAAAAATCTGAGAAATTTTTGATGAAAATTCTAAAAAAGGTTATTCAGCAAGGCTTTGACCGGCTTCGGCTCATGTTTTCACTACTAAATATGCCTATATTTTCACGAAATTTTAATGAGGGTTTAGATACAGTTATATTTACAATCGATTAAAATTTCAGAGAATTCGGGCGATAACATTTTTTTGTTGTTGTTATTTTAAAGGACCCGACTCGAAGAAAAAGCGAGAAGAAAACATATTTTTTTTACAACTGGATATTAACATTTTTTCCCGAAATTTTTACACGGGCTGCAAAACCGTTATATTTATGACTCATAAAAATTTCAAAGGATTTAAACAACGAGGACTTTTTTTTAAAACTATGAAACGACCCTACGTGAAAAAACAAGGAAATGTCTTCTTACGAAAGCTTTTATTGCTAGAAATCAGTAATTTTTCGCAATTTTTTTCATTAAAAATAGAAAACTTTAACTTTTTTTTGTTTTTTTTTTTTAAATAAACACTGTTAATTAAAGCATGTATCACATAATATAGGTATGAAATTTGAACTATATTACAAACTCACCTCGATAAGTTTTAAAAATCCAATGTTACTAAACTCTTCCTGTGAAGTGTTCGAAATATATAAACTATGATTTGTCGCCGATTTTCAGGCTTTATTATCGCTTTTAATATCGATCTGGAGTGTTATAACAGTTTATTATAGAAATTAAAATAAATGGCTTGTTAATGGACATAAAGATTTACGATCACACGCAACTCATACTTCCTCAAAACTACTACATTAAAAAAAGAAAAAAAGAAACCTATCTAGACATTTCCCTCCCTCCCACCTTGAAAATAATTTTATCGTATAAGTTTTTTTTCCCCCTCTTGGAGCAATCACTAACAAAGTATTGTTGAAAAGTATTTTAACTACTACGAGAGCTTGATGTGGAAATGTCGATATACTTCCATTATACAATAGATAGATTGTAATATAATGCACTTTATGGGTGGCATTTCTCCGAGAAATTCTTGCGCGTACGCGAGAAGTATTGCTGCTTTATAACTTGCTTAACGTTACATGTGAGCTGAATTTCAATTTTCTGATTGCCTGAAAGTGCGGAAAACATCAAAAGCTTTCAACGATAACCGCTTTTAAATATAATGGATTGATGAAAGGTTTTCTTTTATTGTTTTCTTTATTTTTATTTTATTCTATTTTTTTATTTTATTTTTTAGAAACGACTGTATACTTAAGTTTCCTACAAATGTTTTCCTGTCCTTTATGTAAATTTTTGGGAAATACAGAGAATTATTGAGTGTATTGTGATACAATATCGTCGAACTTTCCATATATAGAAAGATCATGAACCGTATTTAGATAATTAGACATTTTCTAGCATAATTAATCCCTACATCAATTTATTTACCTTACACTCATTCATGCTAAAAATTTCTCTCCCGAATTCATTTATTTTTTCAATCTATAAGCATATTAAGATAAAAACTGAAGTGTAACCTCAAAAAATATTGAAACTTCTTTTATAAAATTTCTATGTCGATCTAGATTTTACAGGAAATTATTTAGTACTGCGTGAGAAATAATTAAAGGTTTTCTAAGGAAAAATAAAAAAATGTTGGCAAAAAATGCTGAAGCTTCATTTATAAAATTGGCAAGAACATTGACCTACCGGCAAAAAATATTGAAACTTCATTTATAAAATTTCTATGCAGACCCAGGTTATAGTGGAAATTATTTAGTTTGACGTGAGATATAATTAAAGGTTTGATAAGGAAAAAAAAAGCCTGCCTTATTGTAAGATTTTATTTGCATTCCCGATTGGTTGAAGTTAATGAAAAACTTTTAACACCTTCCAACTTACTTGAAAAGTGTTTATGAATTTGGCTCGTTTGTCTGCCCTCTGTGATCTATTCGTGCTGTAACTTGCGTAAATATACTTGGATTGCCATGCAAATTATATATGTTGCGGTTTACTGTAGAATGTTCGGTATTGAAAATGAAGGATGTAGCATTTATAATTCCATGCTGTTTAACCCGTTCTACGCACGGGAGTTCATGAATTTAATTCTAAAACCAAAATAAAAAATAACTATTTAATTTAGTAAAATATTTTTCCACTACTGCGCATTTTTTTTAATGACATTTAATTTATTCTGTTACTATGACTGCAGACGATAGAACGATATATTTGGAACAAGGGATACAGAATAAAAAGTTTTGGAACAGAATAGTAATCCAGAATAGTTAGGGATACAGAATAACAACAGGATTTATTCTGTTGAGCTGAACCAGGTTTCAGATCAGATGCTGTAATCATCAAGGTTAGATGGGTGAAAAAGTTCGACCAGGATCGTCCGGGATAGCTATGATGGCAGAGCATTGGCGGCTTCAGCCAGGAGGTCCCGGGTTGGAATCCTGGTCCGGGCATTTTTCGCCCAGTTGGAAATTTACGTCTAATTAAATGTTTCTTGTTGCTAATTTTTAGCGGTAAATAAATGTCAGAAAATTTTTACTGCAATCTGTAGTAAAGTGTCTCGGAGGTGGGGGGGGGGGGGGGGGGGGTTGACACGAAAATTATTTTTTCCATTTAACTTATTTTAATTTTCAAAGTGTTTTATAAATTGTATGTATTGTAGCCCAGTATCTTATTTTGATTTTGCACGTGTTACTAATCGGCCATCTTGTTTAACTTCATATTTTTATTACAGAAACGTTGCTTTCAAACACCTTTAAATTATTTTAAATACTGTGCATAATATAATATTTGCATTAACATAATACTTACTGAAGGTACAGCTGATTGCATAAAATAACGAAAAACTGTATTGAATATTTAACAGAGAGCAATTACTTTCAAGTTCTTATTTGAATACATACATGGGATAAAAAATGAGTACATAAGCACTTCAAATTTGAATACGTATATAAGATCAAAAATGAGTACATAAGCACTTCAAATTTGAATACATATATAAGATAAAAAATGAGTACATAACGGATCCCTGGAATCAAAAATGAGTACATGTGTTTCTCAATTTTGAGTACATTTGGATCGGAGCTATTTTGAGTATGTGACGTATTTAAAAACGAGTACTTTTTACTCAATTTTGAGAACCCATTTTTTTCAGTGTGTAAACTATGTATAAAATGCATTTCAATTTCAAAATAAAATTTAAATGCATTTTTAAATATCTTTAATACATAGTAACTCTCTATCTCAGAATTGCAAGTACTACTTGATTATCTCATCGACCCATTTCGACAAATTATATAAATCGACAAATTACTCGCAAAATTATACAAATTGACATAATTTTTATTTTAAATAACGAAAGAACAAGTAAATTAGTAAAAGATTAATAAAAATACAAATAAAGAGTCGAATTAAAAATCACTTAATAACGTAACCAATACGTGTAACGTGTTTAATGTCAAGTGAATGTGACATTTACGATAAGCCATTATTGGCATTTAATCTTATAGTTTGCCGATAGATTTTTGGTCGACGGAATAATCAAGAAGTACCGAATTGCGTAAAATAAACAGCCTTATAACTCCAAAAAGGATAATCATATTAACTAACAGTTTACTGTGTCGGATTAAGTGTTTCATTTCCAATTAAAATATAGCTTTGAATTGAAATTTGAATGAAATACGGGGTCATAAAAAATCGAAGAGTGTGGAAAATAAGATTACAAATATCTCGGCAATTAATTGTCCGATCGACTTCATTCTTGATGCAATTTTTTTTTTTATTGTCTATTATATTCACTCCTTAAAATAAACAGTTTCGAAAATTTTTATGTACCTTTTATCAGAACGAATATTTCGAGAATCCGAAAAAAATATTTCCGGATAATCGAGATTGCTGATATTCAATAGGTTTCTTCCTATTATTACATACTAAGTACACACCAAATTTCAAGTCTCTATCTCAATTTGTTCGGGAGATAGAGCGTTTACAGAAATACAGACAGACATACGACAATTTTTTTTTCTTCTAAAAATATGTTTTTCGGAATCTCTAGTGCCTGAAACGTGTAAATCCGCCATTTTTTTTTTTTTTTTACCAATTTTTAAAACGATTACAAGACTTAACTTTATACTACGTATAATGGGTAAGTAAAAACACCTTTAAGTAATTGCCTTTCATCCTCAGTAATGCTTACGAATTTTCTTGTGTAGCCCTGTATATGATCCATAGAATTTAGTCATACTAAGTAGTATGCAAAAATTTAGTTAAAGTTAAAAGTTCAGCAATCATCCGTAATAGACAATACTTTAGATACAGTACTGTATCTGGAATCTTTTATGTGTTCCTGTAAATGACCGATAAATTCAATGCACATCGCATTCTACTGAGCATCTTGTACTAAAGCTCAGTAATGTATATCAATGTCATCATCATTATATAACCGAACTCTTGTGTGAGACCCTGAAAATGAAGGGTAAATGCTTTGCACTCCATATTCTACAGAAAGCAGGTGTTAGTGCACTTCAGAAATTCGTATGAATTTCATTATTATTTGTAAAGGTGTAACACCTTTAAAATATGCCTCAAACGATTTTTCCACCATATTATAACAGAATTATTTTGAGTGACCCTGTACTCGAACAATAAGTGCTACATAAAAAAATCAGTAAATTGAGATACAGTTTTCAAACAAATTTTATTTAAAAGTTATTGTTTTCTCTATTCGGTGGTGTAAAAATTGAAATAGTGTAATAGTTAGAAGTTAAAGAACTAGTAAAAGTGAAATTTATTGACCAGTTGTTACCACGGTCAATATGACGTTAGAATTTCTCATGGACATGTTTTTGCTTTATATTATAGATTCTTATGATTTCCAGATGAGCTGTCTGAATTATTTTTATGCTAAATAAAATACTACTTTTTTAAAGGATGTGTCTGGTCCGTTTATTTTGATGTTTATTTTGATTTTTCTCAAAACAGGCCTAACACACGCTGTAAAAATCACCCTTTAGATTTAAAATAATTCTAGGACTGCAGGCATGTGCAAACATTTTTCGTAATATTCTTTTAAATAATATTTTCCTCAAATACAATTGAATTAAGCATTAAATACATCAGATGCATACTAGTTGCGGTAGAGAAATGATTTATTTTGGCAACCGACCCGAATTACCTATTGAGAATGGATTAAAGATGAGATGTATAATTATGTCATTAAAATCGAATTTTAAGAATAGCTGCACTCCATAATGAATATTTGTATCTCAAATTTTAACGAATTCGGAACTATTTTAATTATATTGCCTGCATATTTTATTGTTGACATACCTGCAATAATATGCTAAAATTTTATTTGAACTGGAAATATAAATAACGTTCAGAAATGGCTGGACAAATGATTCTCGCTGGATAATAATGATTTCGACGTGCTTTCGTTTCAAGTCTCGTAAAATATCCTAGATTGCGATTCCATTATTATCTAGCATCAGTTACGTGAGTATTAAAACCACTTAAAAAGTAAGCGTAAAAATATTAAAGCGAAATTTAAATGCTCTCGGCAAATGATAATAAATAATGAATTTTAGTTGACATATGTTTTATCGCCATTATACCGGATATTTTTAAAATAAGCTATTTAAAGTTATTTTAAGGGGACCGTGGAACGTCATTCGTGGAAAACCGCATGCAGATGCGATTATTTTACGCCAAGTTATAAGTGTTTTAATTTTGTTCTCAAACAATTTTTTGGCTTTTTAATATACTTTAAATCTGTTTTGCTCAATACTGATGTTTCAGCTTTTTTTAATTTTTGAAATGCCCCTTGCTACTTAATTTTTGATCAAAATTCATGAAACTGATAAGGAAGAATCCTCATATTGCTTAAAAAGAAACTGTGTATGCATTTTAAAATTCGACTTAAGACAATTAAATTTTATTTTTAATATGTTATAAGGCAGAATTTTGATGAAAATCGATATGGAATTCAGAAAAATATCTCTAAAACATTAAATATTTAAGGGATTAAAAAATCAATGCATAGATTTGTTTGTAATAGTTTTACGTGATTAAAATTCAAAATCGAAGAAATGTCTAAAAAATTGAGACGCAAGGAGCATTATAAAATTTCGTTTTAAAATTTAAAATACTTAACGATCTTAAAATTATAATAAAATTGGAAATTTCTTTTAAGGGATTCTGTATATTTATGGTGAAATGTATATTTGCACAAAATTTTAAATCTCTTTTATGAAAATTAAAAAAAAATTTTTTAAACGTCCACCGTCCCCTTAAGACTGTGATAAAATACAAAATGCAATATTGTTAGAATGTTTAAAAGGTATAGTGGCGGTCAAAAGTTTCCGGCCAGCATAAAATTTTTGGTTAATTTGTAAGTATACCCATATGAAGAGGAATCTCAAAGTGATGTTTATACGTATCTATTGACTATCTATTCCTATCTATTGACATAATAGATAGGAACTTATTTATGGGATAAAAAATAAATATTAATAAATTTAATTGATAAAATTAATTGAAAAAGAAAACGCATGTTCTCAAAAGTTTCCGGCCACCTTGGCAAGTATGGGAAAAAATGGTATTATAACAGGAAATAACAGTGATCAACAACATTTACAATTAGTATTTTGTATTCATACATTCAGCAATAAGTACTGCGGCTCAACAACGTGACATCCAGTCAATGAACGGTTGTAGATCGTCAATGTTAAGTTTTTTCCACGTTTCTTGCATTTTTTTGTGAAAATGCTGCTGAATTGGAATATTTATAATTCCTTACACGTTTTCAAGTTAGTTTCAAAGATTTTCTATAGGATTCAGATCGGGTGATTGGGTTGTCCATTTTAAAAGCGGAATTATTTTGTGCGTAAGCCACTGCTTGACGAGCTTGCATGTATGCTTTTGGCCGTTATCAGGATGAAGCAAATAGTTGCGACCGCAATTTTTCCTCCAATAAGGCAGCAAATGATCTTGCAAGATATCCTTATGCATTGCACTATTCATCTTGCCGTGGATCTCAAATAACGGACAGGCATGTTTTCCAGAAAATGCTCCCCACAGCATAACGTGACGTCCGCCATGCTTCATTGTAGGAATACCATATCTCGAATCTTATGTTTTGTTTTTAGGTCGTCGGTTGTAGTGTCTGTTATCACTCTCAAAAAGATTGAAAGTCGATTAATCGGAAAACAATACTTTTTTCCAGTTTTCACTTGACCAATTTTTGTATTCCTTGGCAAACGCCAGTCGGGCCCTCTGATTTTTTTTACTTATGAAAGGTTTTTTAACACCGACTGTTCCATAAAGTACTACGTCACGTAAGCTTCTTGACACGGTAGATCGACTTATTTTAGCAATAATTTAACACCGTAAATCGCGGGGAATTGCAGCGACATTTTTATGCGGGTCATCGACTACTTTTCTCCTGATAATTCTGTCCACAAGAATAGTCGTTTTCCAGGGTTCCCCGGACCGTGGAAAATTCCGAAGGCCATGACCATCCTTATATATTTTTTTAAATATCGTTCACAGCAAGTTTTCCTATCGACAACTTCGCCGCAATCTCACCAGAGGATTGTCCCTTTAGCGACAAACAAATCATTCGTTTAGGAACAGTAAATTGTTCAACCTTTCATTTTTGAATTTCAAATGCGTTATTCATGTTGATTAATTAACAAACACCGCAAAAAAAAATAAATAAAAAATAAAATAACACTTTACCGATAGCAAGAACTAACGGATGACGAATGGCCGGAAACTTTTGCACACGCGAATTTCGAATTCTTCCCCTTTGCATCAAGCAACTTCAGCATCCAATCAAAATGATCACGTGATCAGAGGTACTTTGCTTATTCTTAACTTTTGGAGCAATTGTGCTTCTTCTTCGCTGAAACGTTCTCTCTAAAACAATCAAAGAAACTAACTGGCCGGAAACTTTTGACCGCCACTGTATATGGAATCCCTCTTTTAAAAAATGCCTTACTCTTTTTTTTTTTACAAACAAATTGAAGAACTACTAAAGGGCACTGCCCCCGAACGAGCTATGCCCACTGTCCTTCCATAAACGTACAAAATTGGACATTGTCATAGTGTATGGTAACGCGATAATGATCACAGCGTCCGTAGTGACAAGGGGGAAGAAACTTCTCATTCACGGAATATTTCTGCTATTGAGCTTCCATCTTCATATGATCTTTCTTTAATAAAATGCTTACGTTTTCAAGGAAACGTTTTCTTTTTTTCGTTTATTATGTGTCTTTAAATAATAGGTTTTCAATATTAGTAAATAAATAAAAATCAGCAAAAATCTAATTTTTAAAAAATTGAATTTTTTTTACAGAAATAATAAAACGTTTGTTTTTAATGCAAACATTTGAATAAGGTTTTAAGACAAAATTCCTATATTCAAGTTGAGTTAAAAAATATATATATTATATTGAATTATCTTGATGAATAAGCGGTATTTATGGATATCTTTATTTCCCCTGCCCCCCCCCCCCCTTTTTACTTTCTTCTATCTTTACAAGAAGAAAGTATTGGATTCGTGAAAATTTTCGACTTTCGGTTTTCGACGGATTTACACGTTTTAGGGGTCAGAGAACCCGAAAAACATGTTTTTACAAAATGTTTGTCTGTGAGTCTGTGAATCTGTTAGTCTGTCTGTCTGTATGTATGTGACACAAATTTTGTGGGCGCTCTATCTCAAGAACTAATGCACGGAATTTAATAAAAATTTATATTCAGTTAGCCCCTGATATAAATTGGTGCTGATTAGTTTTTGGTGTAAATCGCTCAACAGGTGGCGCTGCTATGCAGCCTTTTTCACGATTTCCGCAATAGCTCAATCTCCAGAACTAATGCACGGATTTTCATCAAACTTCAGATTCAGTTAGTCCTTGACATGAATTGAAGTTTTGTACATTTTGATGTAAATCGCTCAACAGGTGGCGCTGCTATACTGCATGTTTTGCAATTTCCGCAATAGCTCTATCTCAACAACTAATGCTTGGATTTTCAACAAACTTCAGATTCAAGTATACTTTGATATGAATTGGTGCTGTTTGTGTTTTGGTGCAAATCGCTCAACAGGTGGCGCTGCTAGCACTTTTCAGAATTTCTATTATAGCGGTATCTGAAGAACTAATGCAACAATTTTCACCAAACTTCAGAATCAGTTAATCCTTGATATGAATTGACATTTTGTACATTTTGATGTAAATCGCTCAACAGGTGGCGCTGCTATACAGCATTTTTCACGATTTCTGCAATCGCTGTATCTCAAGAACTAATGGACACATTTTCATCAAACTTCAGATTCAGTTACTCTTTGATATGAAATGATGCTGACTACGTGTTGGTGAATATCGCCCAATAGGTAGTGCTGCTATGCTGCATTTTGCACTATTTCCTCAATAGCTCTATCTCAAGAACTAATGCACGAATTTTCATCAAACTTCAGATTCAAGTACACCTTGATAAATGTTGATACTGATTATGTGGTTGTGTAAATCGCTCAACAGGTGGCGCTGTTATGCTGCATTTGTCATGATTTGCTCAATAGCTCTATCTCAAGAACTAATGCACGGATTTTCCCCGAACTTCATATTCAGTTAGATATTGACATATGTTGATGATAATTAGGTTCTGGTGTAAATCACCCAATAGGTGGCGCTGCTATGCTGCATTTTGATGGATTTACACGATTTCAGGGACAGTAATATCTCAAGAACTAATGCACGGATTTTCATCTTTTTAGAATCCTCATGATGAGCGTAGATGCACTGTGATAATGAATTTTGATGTATTGACAGAAATCAGAAATCACCCACTCGTGGGCAGCCAACCTTGCGGTATAGGAGCTAAATGTCCACGAGGGGAAAAAGACCCATATCCCCCATCCCACGAAACCCCCAGACACCGGAGCGGGCCCAGAGACCTCAGCAGGATGGAAGACCCCCTCTTTTTTGAAATTTCACTTAGGATGTAGTACAATCTTACAATCTTCTCACAAGAGATACCCAATGTTGCATAAGCTGGGCGAGCCCAAAGTAAACAATGTTTTGAAACTTTGGATCTTTTATGTATGGATATTACAGATCATCAATCAGTTATTGTGAAAACTACTTGTGAGTAGAAAGAATATGATTTATTTAAAGTTTAATAGAAATAGCTTCAAAGCTTGAAATCTTGAAGCCTGAAATTTAAAATTTGAAATTTAAAAAACTAATTCATCAAGGAGATTAGCATTAAATCTTAAAAAGTCATAGAAGTTTTGATAAATCTTAATAAATTCTTAATACAACTAAATAAGTAATCCATTTAGGATAAAACAGATAATTAAATCAATGCAAGAATTTGAAAATTTGAATAATATTTAAATTAGATATTAAACTTGCTGAATTTAATTATGTTCCTGAGTGATGACCTGTTAAACAAATTTGAGATATAGATCATTGATTATTATTAATTTTAGAGTTCTAAATTCGAAAGTCTTTGTATTTCACAGTTCATAAAATTTGTTTCACAATTTTGAATCATTATATTTTACAGATCTAAGGATTATATTTCATAGTTCGTAGGCATTATTTTACAATCCAGAGCACTATAAATTTGAAGATTTAATTCACAGTTTGAGGATTTAGATCACAGTTTGAAGATTTAGTCATATATTTCACTATTTTGGATCAAAGATATTATATTTCTTTGTTCTTGGGCATTATTTTACTGAGCAAGGCACTACAGCTTTCTGTTTGAAGACATATTTCACAATTTGAAGACATATTTCACAGTTTGAAGATTTGAAAACATATTTCACAGTTTTTAGACATACTTCATTTTTCACAGTTTTAAAATTTAAAGATTTGACGATTTTGTCAAAGTTCAGAAATTTAGTCTTTTTGCAAATCAAGATATTACTTAACTATTTTCTGAATAATCTTGGTTGTTTAAGGCATTTTATTATTTTCTATAATATTCTACAACACTGTTTATAAAATCTTTTTTATGAAGGAATAATGTTTATTGAGAATATTGTAGTTTTCATTTAGCGCTGAAAAGTTTGCTGGATCCAGTAAACTTTTTTGGAAGTTTTTCCTTAAGGTTTTGCTTTTATTGAATTTGAAATGATTAGGTAAAAGAGAGCAATTCCCAAAAATATAATGTTGTACTGTTCCTCTAGCTTTGGTGCAGGAGCACATGTCCGAATTTAATTTGCCGATTTTATGTAAAAATGCAGGAAAACTGCCATGGCCACTAATATAATAGACTGACGATCTTGAAATGCAGATAAATTCTTTGTTTACTTTATCTAGAATTTTGTATGTATCACGTCCTTTTTCTGAGTGTTTCCAGATGTCTTGCCAGTCAAGGATAATTTTCTCCCGTATATAATTTTTTATTATTGAATCTGGGTATGGTATATATTGAATTTCATCGTAGTGGTCGTGTTTAATTGCGTTTTTAGCCAAGGTGTCTGCACGTTCGTGCCCAACAGTTCCTATATGAGCTTTTGTCCATGCTATATTTATTAATTTTTGCGGGATTTTTTGAATTTCTGTATAAATCTGTCTTATGATTATGTTTCTTGGGAAAATAATTTTGAGGGTATCTAATGAAGATCTGCTGTCTGTCAATATAAGAACTGATGTGAATCTGGAGGTTGAAAACCATTCTATAGAATTTAATATTGCTTTAAGCTCTGCCTGATAGATTGAATTATGAGGATTTAGCCGTGCAGCACTATCATGGATAAAAGCATCGTTTAACATTACTGTAAAGGCACATGATGTCCCCTGCTCCATTAAAGAGCCATCTGTATATATCTTTAATTTGTTGTTACGAATCTGTGACTCCGTTATTTCTTCTATTATATTCAGGTTATTGATTTTGTAGTAATCCGGAAAATCAAACGTACTTTCCTTCAACATTAAATTATCCTTATTTATTTTCATTGATTGAATTATTAAATTTCTTTTTCCCATTTTTGTCTGGTATGCCATGAATTCATTCTGGATTTTCGTAATGATTGGTGGTATGCCTGTTAAAACATTTAATGCTTCATGTGAGATACTTCTGTAGGTTTTGAAGACACTCATTAAACTCATTCTTTGTATTGTCTTTAATGTTCTAATACCACGACTGTTTAAATTAGGGAACCAAATTTCATGTGCATACAACATTTGTCTTTCCACTACCGTCGTGTACCACATCTTTTTTATTTTTGGATTAATTCCTTTCTGGTAATTTCCCAGAAATTTGAAGCTGGTCACGAACTGAGATATTCTTGCCTTTAAGTCTTCTAAGTGAATTTGAAATTTTAATTTTTGGTCAAAGATAATTCCTAAGTATGGTAGTGATTTTTCAATTTTAATTGTTTTATTTTTTAATTTAAAAATTGGATGTCTGTTATTTAATAGATTTCTTCCAAAGAGTATGGCTTTTGTTGTTTCTTGTGAGATGTTCAGGTTTAGCCTGTTACAAATTTCTTCAAAACTTCGGATCTTATCGTTAGCATCTTTTTCCAAGCCAGTTCTTGTATTTCCCTTTACTAAGACCACGAAGTCATCTGCATAGACTACTAGTTCAGGAAATTTTTTAAGTAGTTCCTTAATAATGAAATCTGCCACTATTAACCATAGAAGCGGGCCTAAACATGAACCCTGCGGGCATCCCTTGAAACTGCGAATCCACTGAATGAAATCAAAATTGTTTGCTCCAATAAATCTTTCACTTATATAGTTTATGAGTAAATTTTTTAAATATCTAGGTAGTTCTGAATCTTCAATTAGTTCCGAGATCATATTCCAATCTATTGAATCAAAAGCTCCTTGGATATCAAATGATATTAGTCCTACATATTTATTTTGCTGGAGAAGTTCCATTATTTGATCTTTTACTGATTGTAATGCCGTTAGTGTGCTTCTCTTCTCTCTGAAGCCATGTTGCTGGTTTGCTAAGAGATTTCTGTTTTCTAGATAAGTTTGTGTACGAATTTTTATGACTCTTTCTAACACCTTACCCATCATTGGGAGTAAGGTTATTGGTCTGTATGACTTTGGAATTCTTGGGTCTTTATTTTTCTTTCGAAAGAATATAACTACACCTTTTTTCCACGCCGTTGGAAAATGGCCAATCTGAAGACATTTATTTTAAAGGAGTAGCATCAGTTTTGGATATCGTTTAGTTAGATTCTTTATTATTTTTATGTCAATTCTATCATACCCTGGTGCTTTTTTAGGATTTTGTTGGCTGATAACATATTTGAGTTCCCTCATATTGATTTTAATCTTGTCAAAATCTTCATTTGTAATAGGGTCCCGATTTATTCTCGAGTGGATATGCTCTGTATCTGGATTCCCAAAATGATGATAGATTAGATTTTGTTGTATATCAAGAAATGCGTCCTCTGTTGCTGATGTTTCTAGTGTTGTGTGGATTAAATCGGTATTTTTTAGGTATTTTCCCTTCATTATTTTGAAAGCTGTGCCATATACACTTGTGGTTTGTTGACAGAATGAATACCATGAGTCTTGTTTAGCTTTCTTGATATGTAGTTTGTATTCAGCCAATGCTTTTTTATATTCTTTCCTGTACTGTTGATTTTCTAAGTCTCTTCGAAATCGTTTATGTAGTGCGTTAAGTCTACTACGCTCAATTTTAAGTTTGTCTGTGTACCAGTTGATATTTAGGTCTCTTTTTTGATTTTTCTTTTTAAGTGTCAAATTCATTAAATTTTCCATGTGTATTTGGAAGTTGTTTACCCATGTATCTAACTCCTCAGGAGTTGATGTTTCTTGAAGTGTTGTCCATAATTCTTCTTCCTTTTTATCAAATTCTTTGTTGAATTTTTTAAAAGTTTCATATTTGGTTTTAAATCTGTACAGATTTCGTAAGAGAGGTTCCAATTTCAATGTGAAGTTTATGTATCTGTGATCAGTTAATGATGGAAAGTCCACTTCTACTGCCCAAGAGTCGAGTAAGTCCTTCGTACTTAATCCACATAATGTAAGATCAGGGTTACCTTTCTTCTTTCCCAAGAAAAAAGTTTTTTCTGCTTGTGGGTCATTCACTATTGTTAGATCTCTATTTGCAAGATAATCTAGTAGGATTTCACCTTTTGCGTTATTTCTGCTGTAACCCCAGGCCCTCAGATTGGCATTAAAGTCGTCTCTTAATACTAGATTAGTACAATTGTGAATGATATTTGACCAGTCCTCAAAATCTTTAGCTAGATCTCCTTTCGGCTTTGAGTATTGCGAAGCAAATTTAAAATTTTCTAACTTCGTTGTTACATTTATAAATACACTATTATCTGTTTGCAGAATCTTATTATGTACAAATAAGGGGTTGGCGATCAATATTCCCGCTGTTTTTAATGTTGATTGATATAAAGCCCAAGAAAACGGGAGACCAGTAAAAGAGTTTTTGCTTCTATGGTAGTCCTGGATTAGTGCTATGTCAATATTGTTCTGTGTCATGTATTTCATTAATTGAAAATTTGCTGCACGACAATTATTTAAGTTTATTTGGGTTACTTTTATATCTTGTTGATGTAATGGTGTACCACCAAAGAAGTACGTTGATTGTGATGATGAAGCTTGGTTTTGATTATAAGTGCCTCTATCGGCGACTGGGAGGCAAAGCCTCCCTTGTATATTTTGGATATGTATAATTATGGTTCTTTCTGTTCGAGTTTTCGAAGGTTCGCATTGTTATAGTTCTTGTTTCTCCGTATCTATCCTTTACTTCATCCTCTTTATATTTTATCTGAATATCACTTCTTCCATATCTGTTATTTGTATATTCTTTACTTTTTGTATAATTGTTGTCATATTTATTGTCATTTTCATATCTATTTCCTTTAATTCTGTTTTCAGAAGGTTGGTTTCCAATATGTTGGTCTTCTCTCTTATAGTTTCTTCTTGACATTTTTTCAATTTCGTCTTTGTTTTCTCTTGTTAGTCTTCATATTCGGAAAGATTTCTTTGGATTTGTAGTATTCTTTCAGTCTTTTGTCTTTTTCATATTGGAAAATGGGACATCGTGGTGAATACGCTGGGTGATTGACTTCGTTTTTATTGTATCTTATACAATTTATACATTTTGTTACTTTGTCTTCGCATCCACTAGTTTCATGTTTCCCCGAGCACTTGGCACACCTTGTCCGAAATTCGCACTGTGATTTGACATGGTTATTAAGTTCCTGACAGTTTGTGCATCGCATTACTCTGATATAAAATTCAACTCTAAAGACTTCATAAAAGAGTTTTACTTTACCCATTTTTACCATTTTCCTACAGTCGGCTGCTGGCGCTTCGACTACCCAATTGTTGTACGATGTTTTCTGAATTTCTATTGATTTAAGTATGGTAAACGTTTCTAAATATTTTCTTTTAGTTAATTCATCTTCTAACTCTTCTTTAGTGATGTCTTTATTTATTTTCAGTAGTAATATTTTCATCGTTCTTTCTTCCGGATGTATGATTGTGAAGTTGTCTTGTTTATTTTCTAGTAACTTAGATATTGTGTCTATTTCTTTTTCTGAGGATTTTAGCTCTATATTATTATTCGTGGTTTTTCTTATATTCTTGATTTCCGGAGGTTTGTCTGATTTTTTAGCCTCTTCTCGTATTATTTTTGAGACTTGTGAAATTTCCATATTCTCGTTCGGTATCAGAATGAGTTTTTTAATTTTTTTTGTTTGCATCTTGAAGTATTGACAAGTATGAGATAGAAGAAAGTTTTGTGATGGCCACAACATACTAGTTTAAAGTTATATATTATTCAATCTTTGCTATTTTTCATCGCCAAATTTAAATTGTGTTATCGTAATGTACGTGAATTTATCATGATTACGTATATTATTATAGTTGCATGCAAAAGTACCAAAGATATTTTAATTTCCACATGTCAAATACATAAATATTTAATTAGATATTTCATTTCGTATTAGATTATTTTATTTAACTATGTACCCACCAGAAACGGACAAAACCCAATCAAAATGTTATACTTAGATTGCATTAATATAAAGCATGCAAGTAATATTCGGCGATAAAATTTAGCGCCGCAGTTTTGTGTTTATTCGTAATAAAAGCGAAAAAATGAAGTTTCGATTTCATATGCAGACACGATTCTGCCGGACATATGTTTGTAAGATTTTAAAAAGTTTTGAAAAAAAAAGTTATTTCTTTAATAACAAAGATACATTTAAATTCCGACGATTTCCAACAACACTTTCTAAAAATCAATTTCAAGAGAATCGTCTGCCTCGAAAAGAATATAATCGAATAAAAAAATATATGTTAAAAGTATAGAATAGAGCATAAAGAATTTTCATAGATAAATTTGGCTCTTGTCACTAGTGGCGCTAGTTAACGGTGTCGTTGCAGATTTTGCTGTAACTGTCCAATCTTGCATGTTTATCTATGCAGTGGCTATGCTCGTCAACCCTCATTCAGACCTAGCGATCCCTAAAAACGTGCTAATTTGCTCTATTTTAAATTGATAAAAAGAAATAGCTGCAAGTGTAAAAACTCAGTAGCTATTGGGAGATAAATAAAAAAGCATTAAAAGTGCTTTTAATTTGATAAAGTATTATTGCCCGCCGACCTCCCCCAAAAAATAAAAGAGTGTAAATCGTAATAAAATATAAATAATCAATAAAATATTTAAATTTCCGCAAATATTTAGACGTTTTATTTTAAATATGATGACATTTTCACCAGCGGAAGATTGAAAGTTCCTGAATTATAAATGCAAAAGGTGCGGTGATAATGTGAGTAGTAGATAAATGACAGTTCTACGGCCACAGGCGGACTCCGGAATGAGCAATTGAGAGCAATGCTTAATTGATCAGGTCCACCTTCCTTCTAATCGCGACAATTATTTTGTCATGTTACTGTTCTATCTAGCATTTTGTTAGAAAGCCGTATATGAATGTCTAATTATCTACAAAAACGGTTTCGTTTATAAAAACCTATTTATTTTTATCTCATTTTATTGTTTTCTCCGATATTTTGTTAGAAAGATGCGTGTATACAAGTTTGTTTTTGAATAAGTATATATATATATATATATATATATATATATCACTTTATTGAATACAATTGTTAACAGATATACACGTGTTAGTAAGTATAGGTATCAGTAAGCTATGTACACATGTTAGTAAGTATAGGTATCAGTAGACAATGTACACGTGTATCTATATACATATAGATAAAATGCATATAAGTGTTTATAAATTTATAGATATAAATGTTTAAATATCGCTAAACATATATGTCTAAATCTATTCAAATGAATATATATACGTATATATAGTATATAAGTATATGTTTCTAAATATAAGTATCTAAGTATTAATATGTTTATATGCATGTATAAGTTTACATATGCGTGTTTATATAAAAAATTATTGGTTTAAAAAATTACAAAATCTAATTTAAAAAAAAGTTAAAAAAAAAATATATATATACATATATAAATTTAAAAAAATAGTTTTAGCAAAATTAAAAAAGTAAAAAAAAAAGTTTTAACAAATTTAAAAAGTTTAAAAAATATATAAATTAAAAAAAAGTAGAAGAAAAAAAAAGTTTTACAAAAGAAAATGTTTTAAGAAAATTAAAAAAAAAAGTTTCAACAAAATTTTATAAGTAAAAGAAAAAAAAATTATAAAAAAAAATTATAAAAAATATAAGTTATAAAAAAGTTTTAGCAAAAAAAAAAAAAAAAAAAAAACAAGTTATAAAAAAGTTTTAGCAAAAAAAAAAAAAAAATGTTTTACAAAAATAAATACAAGTTATAGAAAATGTTTAACAAAATTAAAAAAAAAATAGAAAAAAGTTTTACAAAACAAAAGTTTAAAAAAATATATTTAAAAAATTATTTGTAAATGAGCATAGATATTTATGCATATATTATATGTAAGTGTGTGGGTAGGGAATAAAATAAATACACATATTTAACATTATATTAGAAAGGTTTATGTATATGTTTTAAATAAGTACTCATATAAAAAAGAAACAATTTTTTATTAAAAACAAAACAATTTACAGGAAAAGTATATTTACAAGAAAAGATTTATTTACATAACAATATTATCTTGATAAATTCTTCTTTATATTAGTGTAAATTAGTATTATTGCAATCTTGAATAATTTTACAGTGGCCATACGCAAAGCTGGTGATCCCATCTTTGAACAAATAATGTTTATCATCAAACGGTGACAAACATATTTTGTTCTGACTTAATGTAAATAATTTATGAGCATCTTGCCCAATTCTCATTTGTACTTCAAAAGAAGTCGATTGGTTTTTGAGACAGTTCACATAGTCTTCATGCTTTAGACGGTTCTCGACGACGTGTTTAGACACACCCTTCGCTCGTTTCTTCTCTTCTATGGAAGATTTCAGAGAGTACATTTTTGATTTCAATCCGACAAACTCAAGGGCTAGATTGCCTTTTAGTTCATCTTTAAATTTGCCGATCACCTTCTTATTGATATCTGAGTAGAGTGAATGATGCTTTGGATAGTCTGAGAAATCGAACAAGCTTGCATGATGTTCCATATCATCAAAAACATTTTTTGTTTTAATATGATAGCACAGTGAGTCCGTATCGGTGAATAATAGTTTTGCATCATCTGTATATGTTTTCCTTATAAAATTATAGTGAAAGTCATACATAAGTAATTTAGAGAGTTCTAATATTGCAAACCCGACATAAATCGGTCGATTCATGAGTATGCTAGTTTTCATCCTTTCAACAGCAGTTAGATCTTCATCAAATGTTTTAAATGACTTAAATGTAGGCGAGGCACTAATTTTTTAGCTCTTTTTTCATTATTACAAAGCACAATATTTCTCCTTTTTCGCAAATTCTCCATGGTTTTTCCAAAAACAGAGTTATTCATTAATTTAAAAAAGTCTTTTTCAAAGGTGGATTTGGCCTCTTTTCTTTTATCAGTATTAAAATTAATATATTTCTGAAGCCAAGGTGTCTGTTTAAATTTAAGGACTTTATGAACAGCTTTAAGTTTTAATCCAAGATGTAAATAAAATTTAAGATTACGATAATGAGTGATATAATTCTGCTTATCATTTAAATTTGGGATAAGTTTAGGTGTTCCTTTAAATGGTTGATTATTGAGAAGGGACTTGGCGTAAGGAGAAAGCATGTCTTCGCTAACTGTGAATCTTTCAGGGGCAAGTGGGTAATCGTTATGAAATGGATGAAGTTCTTCAGGATATTCTAAATCAACCTCGAAAATGTATCCAATATCAGAATCATCAAGTAGAGATAAAATCCACTCTTCCGTAATATGATTTGTTGTACACCATTCAAAACCACCAAAAGGTAAGAATTGCGACATAGCCCATCCATACAAATTATTTGCATCCCAGTACATAATGTGGCTGGGTGCATCATTTTTATTAAAATCAGCTGTATTAGGTATGTTCGCTCTGGCATATCTATGACTAATCATACTAATACCACCACGTATCCCATTCTCGATCAAAAGCAACATATCGATATCAGTAAGTAACTCTAGAGGTGTTTCGGACATTTTCAAACAAGCTTGCCAGGAGAGTGAAGGGGCGGTAAACAAATGTACACAATCAATATCATAGTATTGCTGACATAATTTCCTAAATTTTTGGAATACATCAGCAAGTAGCACAACATCTGTCTTGACGTATAGGTCGTGATATTCTCCTAGGGATTGGATATTAAAGGTTTTCCAAACCTTCTGGGCGTGTTTATAATCTTCCCCGTCTATAGGCTCATCAGTTAAGCTATTAAAAAATGCAGAATGTGGAGGAAGTTCCTTCTCATTAAATTTTTCAAAGGAAGTGAAATGGTCATAAGGGTAGACCCCTTTTCTCATCAACAGATCTAAATTAGTATTTTTTAAGAAATTTTCTTTTAGAATGGTAAATTGGTCAGATCGAAGGTTTTCAACGAGCTTTTCTAATGACGTTGGCAAAAATTGAAAGGAATCTATAAAGACCATCTGTATAGGACTTGTTGGCTTTCTTAACTTAAAGGTTATATAATTTTCCATAGTGGAGGCAATAACATCAATTTCATGATCTTTAAATTTCCCGATCTTACTCATTAAATGATGTCCATCATAGTTTTTCAGATTATGTAATATGACAGGGATTGTTTTACATTGCTTAAAATTGATATTACATGCTACATGTGCTGCTCCTCGATACACTCCAGAGATGTGATCATGATCACGTGTGCGTTCTGAATCTAATGGCTGTTTACAAATATGACAAAATTCTGCTTCTTGAAAAGCTTTTTCTTGCAAAGGTGAAAGTTTCATGGGCTCTATGTTCAATAACTCCCGTCCTAAAATATCTTTTTCTTTCATCATTTGTTTTAAAAAATGATCCACACAGTCTTTACCACGATACACTTTCGCTTTCTCCATACATCTTCCATCGGGTCCAACAACGACATAAGCGTACCCACAAGGAAAATGATATGTTGTTTTTTCAGTATAAGATGGTTTAGAAGAGGGTGCGCCTGGTGCAATAGGTATAAGTAGACTCTCAAAATCTGCATAAATGGTATAGGGAATAGTATGTTGGAGATGAATACCAGAAAACTTGAGTATGTTATCGTTTTCACTGGGTAGCTTTATAGACTGTGCTATATGTTGGCGACAATATTCATCATGTTTATTCAAAAGATCTTGTCTTGAAAAGCGATGTAAACATCTATAGCAATAATAACATACTCCATCATGCTTGGTGAGATCACCCAAAAGTCTTGAAAAACTTCTAATTAAACAATAATGTTGCTTTTCACCATCACCGATTAATAACAAATTGATAACATCTACATTCTGCTTTTCAGAAATATACAGAGGACAAACTTCATCCTCATCATATCCAAACACATTAATCCGTAAATCATTAAGCTTTTCAATAATAGGTATCTTGTGGAGTGAAACAGGATATTTCACCTCTCCTAGCTTAATCTCATTTTCATAAGGGATATAATGAGAAACTCGCTCAGGCTTTTTTGTAAAATCTAAGTTCAGTTTAAATGCCAAAAGGCACCAAACCAAACACTTATTGTCTTCATTTTTTATATTGAGCACTGCTTTTTTGTCATATAATTTCTTAGATAAGGCTATATAAGAACTTGCAGCAAGGGGATGATATTTAGCAATCTTGAGTTCTAAATGATGATTTTTTCTAAGTTTCCATCCAGATCCTCTTTGTATAAATTCTTCAAAGGATTTAGTTATTTTTGAAAATCCTTCTTCAATATGTTGCGAAATATTATCTTCAGTAAGTTCAGTAAAACACTGACTTCGAAAATAAGGTTGAATCTCCTCTATCTCTTGATTGTCAGTCATACGTTCAAGAGATATTTTAATCACCATATACCATTTAACAGCCCCTTTTTCATGAATTTCACTCATTAAACGCCCTTGTAGTTCAGCTTGTAAGTGGATATGAAACACTGCTATATCACTTTCTTCACGCTCATCAGGGTAAAGCATGAGAGTTTTAAACACATTAAGTACATCAGATTGGTTTTGCTTTAGTTTTTTAGACTTTACATTAGAGAAACTTGTTTTCCGTTTCACACTTACAAGAGGTGTACGGGAGTGTTCAGTACGTATATGTTGTTTAAGCTCAAAATTTCGTCCGAACATTTTATTACATTCACGACAAGGGAATTTTGAACTTTCATGTGATCTAAAATGATTCTTCAAGTTATCCTTCCGTGTAAAAACATACTCACACTTATCACACTTAAACTTAGACTGATCATCAGTGTTATGAGTTTTTAAATGTCTTAACAAGTCTGATTTCCTTGTAAAAGATTTTTCACACATGTCACAGATATGAAACTTATCACCTAAATGAATCTTCAAATGCCGATTCAAATTAGAAGTAGATAAAAATCTCTTATTACACGTAGGGCATATAGTCATCTTCTTTACAGAAACAGATTCTTCAGGTGTTATGTTGATATTAATAGTATTTGAAGATAAACTACTTTTCAACGAGGATTCTTCAGAAAATCCATTATCTTCTAATGATCTAACATTGCTATGGGTCTTCAAATGTCTTTGTAAGTTATATCTCCGTCCAAAAGTTTTCCGGTAAACTTCACAAGTGTACAGCTTCTCACCAGAATGTATCTTCATATGGTGATTCAAGTTGGATGTGCACGTAAAATCTTTACCACAAGTCAAACAGGTTAAAAATTTATTCATAGATGTAGAACTTTCCAAAGGCATAATCTCATCAATAGGTATGATAACATCCATAGTAGAATAAAAAGAAATAAAAAACACTTCAAAGAGATCAACAATTAAAAAACAAAAAAGCAATCTTTTCAAACAAACCGAATCAGAAAAAAGCAAGATCAATTAAAGACACGTCTTATCACTACCAAAATTAATCATCAAATGATGGAAGTCTGATTTTCCGCCTCCTATTTATATCCTGAACCTTCCCCGGTCCATCCATCTTAATCTTGCGGCGAAATATTCTACTTAGCGAGAAAATAAAAGATCAAAATCGCCAAATCGTGTGACGAAATAATTCATTTGGCGAGCAAACGAAAGAATAAAATCACCAAATTACAAAAATATTTTTTCCCTATTAATAACACTCTAAGAGATCATTAAACCCGAAGACTTATAATTTATTCTTGATGTAATTAAATTTCCCTTTCAAATGCTTAAATACAATTAACATTATTATATACTTATATACAATTGATATTATTAAAAGGTCTTTACCAAAGTCTAATACTAGTGACTTTTATAGTTGATTTTAGAAATTAACGATTAAAAATGTTTTATTCAAACAGAAATAGTTGTACTTTAAAACTGTTTCTTAATATATTTTTCAAAACTCTCATGCATAGAGTCATGATTTCCTTGCATATCAATAACAAATGTTTTATACATTGAATTATATATTTCCAATTCAAGTGAAAATTCCTAAAAACTGTATACATACAAATATATTAAATAAAAAGATATGAAAATACAACTGATTAATAATATAAAATCCAACTAGCAATTCAAAAGTTTAAAAATACATATGGTTATTTTATTATGTTAGTAAATTTTGTGTGTTTTTTTATCCAAATAAATCAATATACAGTTTCACAAAAATATTACTGTTCGACATATAATACCAATTTCGAATATATGTATAAATACTCTAAACTGAATAACTTTAAATTCAGAAAAACATAATTACAACAATTTTTTAAGTTTAACGATAAACAATAATTTTAAATTATATACTTAAACTACTAAGACATGAAAATTAATTAAATGGAACTACATAACTCAGATAATTTAAATTTTTTATGGAATTTTATAACAAAATAAATTTTACTTTAAAAATATTAACGAAACTTTCTAAAAATTTTATATGTATATACATGTAAGTATACTAAACAGAAAAAAAATTAAATAATATAAAATTCAACTAAGAGATCATCTGCATTTTAAAAAATACATATAATAATTTCAATACATCAACTGCATTTAAAAAAATACATATAATAATTTCAATACATCAATAAATTCTGTGTGTTATATTACGATCCTACATTAAATTTAATAATAAATAATAATTTTTAATTATATACACGGTCTACTAAACTATGAAAATTAATTAAAATGAGCTAACTGATTAAATTTTTTGTTACCTTTTTAAATATAACTCGAATTCTACTTAAAAAATATTACAAACAGATCTCATATTATTGAATTTCGAATTGTTAAAACCAATCACATTCATTTTTTTTCAAGCATAATTCATATTTAATTGCTCGCGTAAGACAGAATACTATTTTCTCTTAAGACAGATATATATTCTTAACACCAGTGCAGACAACTGTCAAAGTGTTTAACCATATAGTCTAATTACATGACTGTTAAATTTATTTTATTTATTGTTGAAGTGTTAATTTTGGTATTAAACAGAAACAAATACCAAGCTGTTTACCCTGTTCTAAGTATACATAGAAGTTAATTTTACTAAATCGGACAACATATAATATACATTTTTTAAAATTCTATATCTACTAATCATACTAAAATGATCTACCTAATTATTATTAAATACTATTATTAAATTCCTTTCTCCACAGAATGAATAAAACAGCTTTCAAATTTATGAAACCTCTAAAAATATTGCATCACCCCTAAAAAATCCTAATTTAGATTAAATTAATGAATCAATAATCTCGAATAACATCAAAACTCATTTTGAAAAACAAAACGACATATTATTTACTTGTTGCAATCTCTAAAAGTATAACATCACCCTGAAAAATAAACCACAAATTGTTCTATCGCAACCTTTTTAAGGTATTGCATCATCCTTTAAAAATCATATTTAAGATTAAATTAATGAATCCTAAACCTTAAATAAAATCAAAACTCAGTTTGAAAAGAAAACAATCTATTATTTTCGCTAAATTCTTACAAATATTTCATAATCAAATCATTCTAACACTCATTTTCAAGCTTTTACGTCTATTATTCAAATTAAAAATTATACCTAATTAACATTCTTATTTTATATTCTAAATTAATTCCGATCAACATCCCTGAAATTCATTCAAAAATCAAAGTTATCCAAGTCCGATTACAATCGATACAAATTGTCTGCCTCAGAAGTATTGAAACCATTATTTTCAAAAATCCGCTCGCTAGGGGGCACCACTAAGCAAAAAAAGTTTTAAAAAATTAAATTTACAACTAGCGTAACAAAATTGGTGTATAAGAACAGCTAACCACTAGTAGGGAAAGAAGGAGGGTTCTGCCAACACATTATCTAATCTCTAATATTAAGCCCCTCTCAAAAATTAAGCCCCCTCAAAAATTAAGCCCCCTCCAACATTTAACCCCTCCTACTATAGGATAAGTCTCCCTTTCCACCTCCAGGTGGATTCCACCCTCCTCCTCCATCCACAAGGTGGATTACTCCCTCCTCCTCACACCACCACCACCTGCTGGCGCTGAACTGTCCTTCTTTCCCTACTAGTGGTTAGCTGTTCTTATACACCAATTTTGTTACGCTAGTTGTAAATTTAATTTTTTAAAACTTTTTTTGCTTAGTGGTGCCCCCTAGCGAGCGGATTTTTGAAAATAATGGTTTTAATACTTCTGAGGCAGACAATTTGTAGCGATTGTAATCGGACTTGGATAACTTTGATTTTTGAATGAATTTCAGGGATGTTGATCGGAATTAATTTAGAATATAAAATAAGAATGTTAATTAGGTATAATTTTTAATTTGAATAATAGACGTAAAAGCTTGAAAATGAGTGTTAGAATGATTTGATTATGAAATATTTGTAAGAATTTAGCGAAAATAATAGATTGTTTTCTTTTCAAACTGAGTTTTGATTTTATTTAAGGTTTAGGATTCATTAATTTAATCTTAAATATGATTTTTAAAGGATGATGCAATACCTTAAAAAGGTTGCGATAGAACAATTTGTGGTTTATTTTTCAGGGTGATGTTATACTTTTAGAGATTGCAACAAGTAAATAATATGTCGTTTTGTTTTTCAAAATGAGTTTTGATGTTATTCGAGATTATTGATTCATTAATTTAATCTAAATTAGGATTTTTTAGGGGTGATGCAATATTTTTAGAGGTTTCATAAATTTGAAAGCTGTTTTATTCATTCTGTGGAGAAAGGAATTTAATAATAGTATTTAATAATAATTAGGTAGATCATTTTAGTATGATTAGTAGATATAGAATTTAAAAAAATGTATATTATATGTTGTCCGATTTAGTAAAATTAACTTCTATGTATACTTAGAACAGGGTAAACAGCTTGGTATTTGTTTCTGTTTAATACCAAAATTAACACTTCAACAATAAATAAAATAAATTTAACAGTCATGTAATTAGACTATATGGTTAAACACTTTGACAGTTGTCTGCACTGGTGTTAAGAATATATAAATATAATATTATTGCTATAGATGTTTACATCGCTTTTCAAGACAAGATCTTTTGAATAAACATGATGAATATTGTCGCCAACATATAGCACAGTCTATAAAGCTACCCAGTGAAAACGATAACATACTCAAGTTTTCTGGTATTCATCTCCAACATACTATTCCCTATACCATTTATGCAGATTTTGAGAGTCTACTTATACCTATTGCACCAGGCGCACCCTCTTCTAAACCATCTTATACTGAAAAAACAACATATCATTTTCCTTGTGGGTACGCTTATGTCGTTGTTAGACCGATGGAAGATGTATGGAGAAAGCGAAAGTGTATCGTGGTAAAGACTGTGTGGATCATTTTTTAAAACAAATGATGAAAGAAAAAGATATTTTAGGACGGGAGTTATTGAACATAGAGCCCATGAAACTTTCACCTTTGCAAGAAAAAGCTTTTCAAGAAGCAGAATTTTGTCATATTTGTAAACAGCCATTAGATTCAGAACGCACACGTGATCATGATCACATCTCTGGAGTGTATCGAGGAGCAGCACATGTAGCATGTAATCTCAATTTTAAGCAATGTAAAACAATCCCTGTCATATTCCATAATCTGAAAAACTATGATGGACATCATTTAATGAGTAAGATCGGGAAATTTAAAGATCATGAAATTGATGTTATTGCCTCCACTATGGAAAATTATATAACCTTTAAGTTAAGAAAGCCAACAAGTCCTATACAGATGGTCTTTATAGATTCCTTTCAATTTTTGCCAACGTCATTAGAAAAGCTCGTTGAAAACCTTCGATCTGACCAATTTACCATTCTAAAAGAAAATTTCTTAAAAAATACTAATTTAGATCTGTTGATGAGAAAAGGGGTCTACCCTTATGACCATTTCACTTCCTTTGAAAAATTTAATGAGAAGGAACTTCCTCCACCTTCTGCATTTTTTAATAGCTTAACTGATGAGCCTATAGACGAGGAAGATTATAAACACGCCCAGAAGGTTTGGAAAACCTTTAATATCCAATCCCTAGGAGAATATCACGACCTATACGTCAAGACAGATGTTGTGCTACTTGCTGATGTATTCCAAAATTTTAGGAAATTATGTCAGCAATACTATGATATTGATTGTGTACATTTGTTTACCGCCCCTTCACTCTCCTGGGAAGCTTGTTTGAAAATGTCCGAAACACCTCTAGAGTTACTTACTGATATCGATATGTTGCTTTTGATCGAGAATGGGATACGTGGTGGTATTAGTATGATTAGTCATAGATATGCCAGAGCGAACATACCTAATACAGCTGATTTTAATAAAAATGATGCACCCAGCTACATTATGTACTGGGATGCAAATAATTTGTATGGATGGGCTATGTCGCAATTCTTACCTTTTGGTGGTTTTGAATGGTGTACAACAAATCATATTACGGAAGAGTGGATTTTATCTCTACTTGATGATTCTGATATTGGATACATTTTCGAGGTTGATTTAGAATATCCTGAAGAACTTCATCCATTTCATAACGATTACCCACTTGCCCCTGAAAGATTCACAGTTAGCGAAGACATGCTTTCTCCTTACGCCAAGTCCCTTCTCAATAATCAACCATTTAAAGGAACACCTAAACTTATCCCAAATTTAAATGATAAGCAGAATTATATCACTCATTATCGTAATCTTAAATTTTATTTACAACTTGGATTAAAACTTAAAGCTGTTCATAAAGTCCTTAAATTTAAACAGACACCTTGGCTTCAGAAATATATTAATTTTAATACTGATAAAAGAAAAGAGGCCAAATCCACCTTTGAAAAAGACTTTTTTAAATTAATGAATAACTCTGTTTTTGGAAAAACCATGGAGAATTTGCGAAAAAGGAGAAATATTGTGCTTTGTAATAATGAAAAAAGAGCTAAAAAATTAGTGCCTCGCCTACATTTAAGTCATTTAAAACATTTGATGAAGATCTAACTGCTGTTGAAAGGATGAAAACTAGCATACTCATGAATCGACCGATTTATGTCGGGTTTGCAATATTAGAACTCTCTAAATTACTTATGTATGACTTTCACTATAATTTTATAAGGAAAACATATAAAGATGATGCAAAACTATTATTCACCGATACGGACTCACTGTGCTATCATATTAAAACAAAAAATATTTTTGATGATATGGAACATCATGCAAGCTTGTTCGATTTCTCAGACTATCCAAAGCATCATTCACTCTACTCAGATATCAATAAGAAGGTAATCGGCAAATTTAAAGATGAACTAAAAGGCAATCTAGCCCTTGACTTTGTCGGATTGAAATCAAAAATGTACTCTCTGAAATCTTCCATAGAAGAGAAGAAACGAGCGAAGGGTGTGTCTAAACACGTCGTCGAGAACCGTCTAAAGCATGAAGACTATGTGAACTGTCTCAAAACCCAATCGACTTCTTTTGAAGTACAAATGAGAATTGGGCAAGATGCTCATAAATTATTTACATTAAGTCAGAACAAAATATGTTTGTCACCGTTTGATGATAAACGTTATTTGTTCAAAGATGGGATCACCAGCTTTGCGTATGGCCACTGTAAAATTATTCAAGATTGCAATAATACTAATTTACACTAATATAAAGAAGAATTTATCAAGATAATATTGTTATGTAAATAAATCTTTTCTTGTAAATATACTTTTCCTGTAAATTGTTTTGTTTTTAATAAAAAATTGTTTCTTTTTTATATGAGTACTTATTTAAAACATATACATAAACCTTTCTAATATAATGTTAAATATGTGTATTTATTTTATTCCCTACCCACACACTTACATATAATATATGCATAAATATCTATGCTCATTTACAAATAATTTTTTAAATATACTTTTTTAAACTTTTGTTTTGTAAAACTTTTTTCTACTTTTTTTTTAATTTTGTTAAACATTTTCTATAACTTGTATTTATTTTTGTAAAACATTTTTTTTTTTTGCTAAAACTTTTTTATAACTTGTATTTTTTTTTTTTTTGCTAAAACTTTTTTATAACTTATATTTTTTATAATTTTTTTTTATAATTTTTTTTTCTTTTACTTATAAAATTTTGTTGAAACTTTTTTTTTTAATTTTCTTAAAACATTTTCTTTTGTAAAACTTTTTTTTTCTTCTACTTTTTTTTAATTTATATATTTTTTAAACTTTTTAAATTTGTTAAAACTTTTTTTTTTTTACTTTTTTAATTTTGCTAAAACTATTTTTTTTAATTTATATATGTATATATATATATATTTTTTTTTTAAACTTTTTTTTAAATTAGATTTTGTAATTTTTTAAACCAATAATTTTTTATATAAACACGCATATGTAAACTTATACATGCATATAAACATATTAATACTTAGATACTTATATTTAGAAACATATACTTATATACTATATATACGTATATATATTCATTTCAATAGATTTAGACATATATGTTTAGCGATATTTAAACATTTATATCTATAAATTTATAAACACTTATATGCATTTTATCTATATGTATATAGATACACGTGTACATAGTCTACTGATACCTATACTTACTAACATGTGTACATAGCTTACTGATACCTATACTTACTAACACGTGTATATCTGTTAACAATTGTATTCAATAAAGGGATATATATATATATATATATATATTACCATTAATTAAACATAACCTGCCACCGTCAATTATTATGAATTAAAGCTGTAAGTATTAAAAAATATTATAAGAATTATTATGGAAGAAAAAAGAAAAAAGTGGACACCGACAAAAATTGAAAAGCTTATACATTGAATTACGTTATCGAGGGCACAGAATTCAATGATATAAGCAAAATGGTTGTTTTCTGTTGGAAAAATAAGCTAAAGCTAAAATTAATTTTCCCCTGTGCCCGAACAACCACTAAAATCAAGTGAATTGATTAAAAATGAAAGCAGAATAGAAACAAATAATATGAAATGGAAGAATCAATAAAACGTATTTAAATATTTATAGGATATAAAATAGAAATAATAAACACCATACCGATTAATATTTCAGTATTTTACAAAAATCCATGTGCACATGTCTGCCAGTATATCAAAGAGATTAAGGCGAATAAAACAGTTAAGAAATCACAGTAAATGATACCAAAGGATGCAGTTAATACATTTTAAAATAAAATTTGAAATACCATGTAAAACAAATTAAATCTAATATAAAATAAATAGATATTAATTACATTATTTAAAATGCACTATTAAATTAATAGATAACAGTTTAACAATATCGTCAAAATTTAGCTAAAAATACACCCTGGTGTATTATTCGTAACTGAAATGGAGCTAGAATAATTAAAAATATAGCAAACTGAAAGATACAATTTTAGTGCTGCCATCTATGAATAATTATATTAAACAACTATCGCAAGATAAAAATTTGCAAGCTTTTGAATGTAAATAACTGTTTAAACAGCAAAACCAAACAAATCCTTATACATAGAGAATTATAGAACAACCACTAAAATCAAGTGAATTGATTAAAAATAAAAGCAGAATAGAAACAAATAATATGAAATGGAAGAATCAATAAAACGTATTTAAATATTTATAGGATATAAAATAGAAATAATAAATACCATACCGATTAATATTTCAGTATTTTACAAAAATCCATGTGCACATGTCTTCCATTATATCAAAAAGATTAAGGTGAATAAAACAGTTAAGAAATCACAGTAAATGATACCAAAGGATGCAGTTAATACATTTTGAAATAAAATTTGAAAGACCTTGTAAAACAAATTTAATCTAATATAAGATAAATAGATATTAATTACATTATTTAAAATGCACTATGAAATTAATAGATAACAGTTTAACAATATCGTCAAAATTTAGCTAAAAATACACCCTGGATGTATAAATTATAACTGAAATGGAGCTAGAAAAATAAAAATTAAAGCAATCTGAAAATACAATTTTAGTGCTGCCATCTATTAATAATTATATTAAACATCTATCGCAAGATAAAAATTTGCAAGCTTGTGAATGTAAATAACTGTTTAAACAGCAAAACCAAACAAATCCTTATATATAGAGAATTATAAACCTAATATAAATCACACAAAGTATTTAAAACTATTGTTAATAATATTTAAAAGCATACAATATGTTCTATTAGCTAAATTATTTAAAGTAAACTAAGAGTTTAAATAATGTTAGAACATTGATAATATATAGCATATATCTATATGCTATAAAACAAAATAAATTCAGCAGTAATTAATATAAATAATTATTAAAAATTATCTAAAAATTATTTTTTATGAATTATATATAAGATATTTATATAATGAACAGGAAATAACAAACATGTGGAAGTATATAGAAGGTTAAATAATACTTAAAATCCCATTACTTAAAACGCACAAATATAGAATGTGGATTATTTTCAGACATCCATAAAAATCCATAAAGAATGAATATGGGACAATCAAAAACATTAAACTAAGAGTGGCATACTATTAGTAATTAATATGATATTGTCCTAAGTAAATTAAAATTTAATATCAAATAATTGTAAATTAGATTAATGAATAATTAAGCTAATTATAATATTAATGAAAATCTCCAACTTACATATAAAATATCAAATCAACATACACATAAAATACATAACAAGAAAATAGTAATAATACAAGAGCCCCGCTTTTTTTTTTTTTTTTTTTTTTTTTTTTTTTTTTTTTTTTTTTTATAAATAATTAACCATTGCGTATTATCCAGACAACACCACCCTCCTCCGTACTCTAACATCTACCCACCCAACCATCCTATAATATTTTTATATTCTTTTACAATTTTTAATTTTTTATAGATATTTTTTTTTTTTTTTTTATATTTTTTTGTAATTTTGTTTACGCATGTGTTAATTTGTGTTTATAGATCATGTAAGAAAAGTACTAATTGTATATTAATGAATATATGAATTTTTTTGGAAAACCATGATTTAATGCATCATAAATTAGTTTTTTAATATTATTGTTAATTAGAGGAGAAGAACATAAACATTTTATTCTATATAAATGATTAAGTATTATATTACGAAATACAGAATGATGTAGACAAGATTTAAAATTTGTAAATGTATTAACTGTGAATTTAAATTCTTTACGTTTGTCAAACAAATCTGTGATTGTTTTATTGTCTTTTATTGTAATTTTTAGATCTAAGAAGTTAATTGTATTGTTAGATAAAAGGTTTTCCGTTAATTCCAAATTAGTGGGATAATCAACTGGAAATCGAGTAATTGCAGATTGATCAGTTTCAATTAAAATGATGTCATCAATATAACGATATAAATGTAGATTATTATTAGTAAAATTGCGTTCATAATGAGATAAGTATAAGTCTGAGAGTAAGCTGGAAGTACAACCGCCTTGTGGTATACCGACATTCTGTAAATATAAAGTATTATCTTGCAATATATAATTATTATAGATAATGAAGTTAGTTAAAGATTTAAAATATGCAATATCTATATAAGATGGTAATTCCAGTTTTTTATAATACTTTTTAAATAATGCATTTATAATTTTATGTAAATCTAATAGGTCTATATTATTAAAAAGATCTTTGAAGTCATATGTCGTTATATTACAAACAGAATGAAGATTTTTTATAATCTTAACAAGTTGATAGCTATTTTTTATACAATGTGTATTATCATTGTTTGTAGTAAGTTCATATATTTGATTAAGAATTTTTAAGAGAAGTGTATTGGCTTTATTATTATATGTATTACAACCAATAGTAACAGTCCTAAATTTAATAGGAGTTTTATGAAATTTGGGAATAAGAACTAAATATGGATAATTAAAATTAGTAGATAAAATATTTAAAAGTTTATAATAACTTCGAATTTTACGATTATTTACAATAACAGTTTCATTAGTTATTTGAAAAGACTTATTAGAAGAAATAGAATTTGTAAGAAGTTGGTGATAATATGATTTACATATAATAGCATAATTGTTAGGAGATTTGTCTACATATGTAATAACGAAGTTTTTTTGTAATTTAGTAATTTGTTGGAAATAATGCTGAGTATTAATAGAAACCAAATCAGCAATATTATTTTTTAAAGCCATAGTTAATTTTTCAATTACTAATATCTTCCATTGATTAAAATATTCAATAGGCTTATTATAAGAGATAGAAATTTTATAAATAAAAATATCAATATCATATGTAAACTGTTTGATAATAGATTTAACATTAAATTTAGATGGAAGTCTATATTTAGTACCATAACCCATTAGTTGTTTCAATTTAAAATCATGAACAATATCAAGATTTCCAGTGATTATATGTCCATGATCATTGTTTATGTATTTTTTTAGAGTGGGGTCTCTGCAGTTACACGGAAAAGTACTTGCAGCAGATGTATTTTTTGAAAATGTATTATAGTTAAAAATTTTTCTCCCAATTGTATTCGGATATTTAAAGGTTTTTGATATATGAAGATTATTGATAGGAAAAAAACAATTTTTATCATTAATTATAGAATTGATATTAATTTTATTAAAAATGTGATTTGAAAAAGTAATTATCATTTGAGTATTCATGTTCTGAATTTTGTGTTTTTTTTGTATATTAATATTTAAAAGATTAACCCTATTCATAATGAGGTCAAAGTAAATATCAGAGAAATGTTTAGAGAAAGATTTACTTAGAAAGACATTTAAATGTTGTACCAGCTGTTTCTTTTTAATAGCAAAGATGTTTTTACGAATTAACAACCAGTTATAATTCTCTAAGTAATTTCGTTGAAGATCATTAATTTGTTTTGTGATAGATTTTTTGGAAACTACAACTGATGATGAACCCTTTCCGCGTTTATTACGTGTTGTTTTAGCATTTAAATTATGATTAAGAGTAGGATAAATTGGAGAATAATCAATATTGTTATTTATAGATGTGAAGACTTTGACAGGTCTGTTAAATACTTCACTGTTAAGTCCATAAGGATATATTGTGTTATAATATTTCATATATGATGATTCCATATAAAGACGTTCTGATTTATTTTTTAGAATTTGAAGGATTTCAATTGTCGTATTTTTAAATAGATGTTTATGAAAATGTTGAATTTCAGCTGTAGATTGTATATTTTTTGCTTTGTTATTATTAGAGTCTGATCGATGATGATTGATGCGTTTATGAATTGGACCTGATGTTTCACCAATATATTTCATATTACATAAGTTGCACTTTATACTATAAATAACATTAAATGCTTTACAAAAACTTGAATAATTAGGATCTGAGACAATTTGTGTCTGAGCAGCGTATGGACATGTCTTGCACCGAGAATCATAGCACTTACGAAAAAATAAAGGACGAGGGGGAGAGTATAAATGGTCGCTGGATGACGATCCAGGAACAACCCAATTATTATTCCTGTACCGGGCACTACACTGCATAGATGCTAAGTGTATCTTGCCGGTATCGAGATAAAAACCTATTTATTTTTATCTCATTTTATTGTTTTCTCCGATATTTTGTTAGAAAGATGCGTGTATACAAGTTTGTTTTTGAATAAGTATATATATATATATATATATATATATATATATATATATATATATACTTATTCAAAAACAAACTTGTATACACGCATCTTTCTAACAAAATATCGGAGAAAACAATAAAATGAGATAAAAATAAATAGGTTTTTATAAACGAAACCGTTTTTGTACATAATTAGACATTCATATACGGCTTTCTAACAAAATGCTAGATAGAACAGTAACATGACAAAATAATTGTCGCGATTAGAAGGAAGGTGGACCTGATCAATTAAGCATTGCTCTCAATTGCTCATTCCGGATTCCACCTATGGCCGTAGAACTGTCATTTATCTACTACTAATGTGCTTTCTACAAGCTCTGTGTTTCTGCAAAAAAGTACATTTTTTATTAAAGGCTTAGCGACAGATTGATATGAATCTATCTATTCTTAATATCATAAAGATGTAAAGTTTGTTTGTTTGTAGGAGGAGGTAATTTCTGGAACTTCCAAACGGATTTCAAAAACAATGCTATCAAAATGATGGTGTTAGTCACTGTTCCAGCATAGGCTATATCTTATGTCGATGCCAGTAACTCATAGGGTGTGCAGGAACAAAAAAAGTTCTAAAAATGCGATTTTTGTCTTACTGAAGGGCCTAGCAACATGAAATTTGGCATGTTAGTTACTTATTAGATATAAATGGTCTCTAAGAACATTTATTACAAAATTCGAAATTTAAAAGGGGAGCTAATGTGCGAAAAGCGTTCAAAAGACATTCTAAATGGCGATTTCTACGCAATCTCAGGAAGTATCAAACCGATTTCAAAAGTAATAAATGAAAATTGATGGTGGCAATCCTTGCTCTAACAATGGCTCTATTTTATGTCGGTGTCACTACCACCTGGGGGTTGCAGGAGCAAAAAATATTCTAAATTGCGATTTTTGTGATACTGCATGGACTAACAACTTGAAATTAGGCTTGGTAGTTAGTTATAAGATATAAATGATGTATAAGAACATTTCCTAAAAAATTCGAAATTTAAAAGGGGAGAAAATGGGCGAAAAGCGTTCTAAAAACGTTCTAAATTGCGATTTCTACGCAATCTCGGAAAATATCAAACCGATTTCAAAAGTAATGGTTACAAAGTGACAGCGACATTCCCTGCTCCAACATAGGCTATACTTTATATTGTTGTCACTATCACCTTTAGGTTACAGGAGCAAAAAATGTTCCAAATTATGTATTTTGCCATACTGAAAGGTCTAACATTTTGAAATGTGGCATGGTAATTACTTAAAAGATGCAAATACCTTCTAAGAACCATCGAAAGAAAATTCCAAATTTAAAAGGATGAAGTGAGCGAGAAGTATTCTAAAAACGTTCTAAATTGCGATTTTTGTGCAATCTTGTGAAATACCAAGCCGATTTCAAAAATAATGGTTGCAAGTTGGTGGTGATAGAACCTGCTCAAACATAAGCTACATTTTATGTCGGTGCCACTACTACCAGAGATTAGCAGGAGCAAAAGACGTTCTAAATTGCGATATCTGTGATACGGAAGAGACTAGAAACTTTAAATATGGTATGCTAGTTACTTATAAAATATAAATACACTCTAAGAGCAGTCGCAATCAAATTCGAAATTTAAAAGGGGTGAAGCGAAGGAAACAAGCGAAAAGCGTTCTAAAAGTGTCCTAATTACGATTTTTATGCAATATCAGGAAATAATAAACTGATTACAAAGGTAATGGTTGCGAATCAATGGTGATAGTCTCTGATCTTACACAGGCTATATTTTATGCCGATGCCACTACCACCTGCTGTTGGCAGGAACAACAAACATTCTAAAAAAGCCTTTAAAAACTTTCTAAATTACGTTTTCTACGGAATATTAGGAAAAACCAAACCGTTTTAAAAATTAATGTTTGCAAATTAATGGTGTCAGTCTCTGTTTCAACATAGGCATTTTATGTTAGTGCCACTACCACCAGAGAGCTGGTAGACCAATTAATCTTAAAATGTAAATGCGTACTAAGAACGATTTCTAAAAAATTCAAAACTTCAAAGGAATACTGAAATGAGCATAAAAGCTACAAAATACTTTCTAAATTATCATTTCTTTATAATTAGTGTTAGTAGTTCTTATTAATTTAAGTCTCATTTCAGCCTAATGCAGTATAATGATGAAGTATAGTCAAATTGTGACTTAATTAGTAATTTCTGAATTATTCCTAAAAGTATAATTTCTTCTAATAAAAATTAGACATACAAATATCACTTGGCGTATTTCGACTATTACGCGAGCAAAGCCGCGGTGTTTGCTAGTAATCAG